>JACXGJ010002005.1:0-11673 GCA_016801105.1 Esox niger
GTGTAAGGTCACTGGTAATGTAACGTGGACACAGTGTAAGGTCACTGGTATTGTAATGTGGACACAGTGTAAGGTCACTGGTAATGTAACATGGACACAGTGTAAGGTCACTGGTAATGTAACGTTGACACAATGTAAGGTCACTGGTAATGTAACGTTGACACAGTGTAAGGTCACTGGTAATGTAACGTGGACACAGTATAAGGTCACTGGTAATGTGTTCCTGTGTTTCCTGTGTCTTCCTCCATTTTTCATTATTCGGTCTGACTGAAGGTCTGTCAGCGAAACATTCACTCAGCCTTTTTGCGAGGCAACAGTGAACTGTCGGGGCTCCCTCTCCCCATACTCATGTTGGATTGTCTTTAGTGTTTGCCTCCAGTTTTGTATTCAATGAGTGACTTGTTAACACTGTAAGCAAAGCTACCTTACAAGCAAATTACCCAAATTCAAGCTCGGCAATACTCTAGCTAGTTGTCTCGCAAGATTACCTAGACGTTTGAACTTGTTGTACATGGGTACAAATGATATTTAAAATATCTGTGTGGCAATTCTAAAACAAGATTTTTGCCATGTACCTTCTTCAGGGGTCCTGTGACAATAATGGTTAATTCCCTGATAATACATTTTTAATCCCAATACCCCAGTACACAAAACCCTGTAATGACAAGGTTAAAATAGGATCTTAGCCATGTTTGATAATACATAAAAATGACTATAACTGAAATATCTCATTAATATAAGTATTCTGATTGGTTAACATCACAGTCCAAAATTGAGATCAGATGCATCCTGTGCTTTAATCCACCTTGAGTTGTCTCAAACATTTTATTGGACTCTCTCTTTGGAAAATTGTATCGATTGGATATTACTTAGAAGACATGCACACGTCTATGTATGGTCCCATACTTCGCGGTGTATATCCAAGCCAAGATTTGACGGAACACTTTAGACTTCTGAGATTTGTTTCAAGGCAAATTTGGGGAAGACTATAAAAAACGTTAAAGCATTAAAAGTTCCTGGGAGCACAGTTGGTCCGATCATTGTGGATTTGAAGAAATTTTAAACCAATAATGAATTAACAGGGCAACAGCGGTCTCGGTCTGCGAGGTGAACAAGAACCCAATGATCCTGCAGAGATGGACACCAGCAATGAGGCCTATATAGTTGAATGGATGTACAGAAGCCATCTTTGACCAAAAACCAATTGACTTATGTGCACAAAGACAAATATTATCTGGTCTTTTAAGATCAACTATTGAGCTTGAACGCCAAACAATGTGTCTGGTGAAAACAAGGTTCTGCTCATCACCTGGCTAATAACAATTTTACGGTATAGCACAGTGGTAGGAGCTTCATGCTGTGGTGATGCTTCTCAGCACTAGGGACTAGGAGACTGGTCAGAATTGAGAGAAGGATGGATGGAGCAACATACAAAGATGTCCTTGAAGTAAACTTGACCTATAGCACAGAGGACCTCAGACTGGAGTGGTGATTGATCTTTCGGCCTGACAATGCAACATAGCCAAGACAGTCCTTGAGTTTCCCGGGCAAAGGGAACCCAAAAGAACATATATGGGGATACCTGAAAAACAGAGTTCACCAACTCTCCAGGGCATGAGGGGATCTACATGGAATATTAGGAGAAACTGCTTAAATCCGGGTGACCAAAGCTGGTAGAAGCATACTCTTTAGACGTGGATCTTGTACAAAGTACTGAATATCGAGAACGATTACATATTTTGCCTTGTCATTATGGGGTATTGTGTGTATAGCACAAATAAACAATTTCATAAATTCTAAATTGTCTTAAACACAAAATGTTTAGGAAATTAAAGAGGTTTGAGTAATTTCTGAATACACTATCACTGCCATCATTAACTATTTTTACCTCAAAGTATAAAAATATCATCAGGGTAATAAAACATGCAAATCAAATTTTTACTTATTCTTTACTCAGACCCCCTCATTTATCTATATCACATCTGCTGAGAGAGACCCAAAATATTGACCACAGTATTTCCAATTGACTTACCATGGGATACTAGCTTCCTCAAACACACAAAAGTTCACAGGTCTCACAGAAACCTTTACGGTTAGATTATATAGCAAGTAATTTACACCAAGTAATATGGTTCTATCAAATCCATATTGGACACCCAGGTTCACTGATGCAACGGCACATTGTAACTTCAACTGCAGAAAGCTCACTCTGTACTGATGACAGAGACTGCTTGTTCTTCGCACAGTGACCATCACACTCTCAAAATAATCTACTAAGATAAGGCATTGCATTGAAGCAGTCTACAAACTGCAGTGTATTATCAGAGAAGGTACTATACGGCTGTTTGTGATTGTTTCTCTCCTGCTCTCTCAGACGTGAGGTCTACAGCAAAGTTAGAATTGGGTTTGGGGTTAGAAATAGTGTTAGGCATTAGGGCTAGGTTAGGTTTTTGCTTATAAATACTAGGTTATTGAGGTGAGCTTTAGGTTAAGTTTAGGGTTGGGATTAGAGTAAAGATGGTTAAAGGGTTTAATATAGTTTTTTACAAGTTTAAAAGCTTTTTGTTTGTGGTATCCAAAAGTCTGCTAATTTGTACTTACTTACACAGTAAGAAAAAGTAGATCTACTTTAACATTGGCAGTGTTAAATACTGTATGTTACAGTGACCTTTGTTGATGTGAGTTGTTTTTGATGAAAATGCTGTGGAAACATTTTGATACAGACACGTGTGATTCCATCCCAAACAAAGCACTCTGGTAATGCTTTTATTTTACGTAAAATTCAGAATGTCACAATTAATTACATTTAAATATCGTAATATAATACAATTTAATGTTGTAATGAATTACAATTAAATATTACTATTTTTTGTCAGCCCTCGCTCCAACAATAGGAATCTGCGATGGCCGGGAATCGAACCCGGGTCAACTGCTTGGAAGGCAGCTATGCTCACCACTATACCACCATCGCACTGGCCTGTTAGCCAGATTCAGCAGCAGTACTGAAGGTATGTGTCAAGTTTTTCCAGTGGGGGAGGGAAAGCTAAAGGCAGGAGTCAGATCCACCACGGGGGTGTTCCTGACTTTCTGCCTTGTTGCTAGCAGATCTGAAAGGACTGGATCATTGAAACCATTCTGCCTCTGTGTAGACTTTTGGAAATTAAAATGTCCACATTTCCAACATTTCGGACACGTCCTTACTTTACAAGTTCTGCACAAACCTCAGCAACATTGCACAACGTTGTGATTGTGAATGCACACAACTCTGAGGAGGGTAGGCAGGCTGAGTCCAAAGCTGCTCCCAATATAATTACAGGTTTCCAGTTTGTTACAGTACGTCCCAGTTATGCCTGCTCAACACACGCGTGATTGGCTCAAAGACAATCTATCCTTTTAAGTATTTCCATAAATTTAAGTTTGTATTTGTGTGTGTGTGTGTGTGTGTGTGTGTGTGTGCATGTGTGTTTGTGTCGAACTCCTCTCGATGAAAAACTAAAACAAACCAGACCTTTTAAATAAAACTCTGAATATAATCCATCCTATTCTGTCACCATAAACAGTGCAAATCAGTGGTAGGCATTCTTCCCCAGGCACGCGGACAACCAAACGGGAGGCGAAAGAACAGAACCACTTTTCGCAACGCCATTTTTCAAGGACAACCCCAGACTGTATGAAATGAGTGCTTTGACTTTGCTAGGAGTTACTGGTTCTCTCCCGCCCCCCTGCCCCCCACGGCAGCCCTGCGGTCCTATACTGCCTCTATTATAGGGTCATAAACAAAGTTGCCTAAATTAGAGCTGCTCGGTATCCAGTTGTCAGGGCCAATCCCAGATGTGGGCTTTGAGAGGGACCATGCAACAGTGTAATTTAGCTTGCACATTAGCTCGCTCTTGTCTCTCCTGCTCTCTCAGCTCAACCCCCTTCCTTCCCAACCGCCCGTGCCTGGGCACATGTGGACACACAGGCAGCCGTCAGCCGCAGGGACTGCGTGTGCGTGCGCGCGCGTGTGTGTTTATCCACTCTTAAAGTTCTCCAGAAGAAGAGATTAAATGTGGCACCAGTCGGCTTTTGGAACACTGTGATGTTGTGTAAAAGCTTTTACCTGAGAAATAATCGTTCAAAAACCAAAGGTGTCTAACTCTGCGCTAAATTAGGTTGTTGCACAACAGCTGACTAGGTGAGTTTCAATACATCCAGGGATGATCTTCCCTCCTTTGAAGTCCTACATGACCAGATTAGGGCTGGAAAGCGTGCAAGTGAGGTCATTGCTGGCCCCTCCCACCCTGGCCGTCCACTGGTGGGCAATGAAGGCCAGCCGTGACAAGAACGTCCCACCGTCAGAACAGTTTCTGTGACCCTCAGCACTTAGTTATCTGCCCGAAAGAGACAGTCAGCTACTCTACCAACGGAGGTACACGGGATCATATGTTCTGGATGTGGAAGGTGTATGGCTTGGATCTGTGTGTGGAAGGTTGGTTAGCTGAGCTTCCTAATGGCTTCCTCCATGTCATTCTACCATACAGGGCAGATTTGTGGAGAGCTGAGGGATATCATGGTCACATGCAGTCTGTCTGACCAGCCATGGCCATAAATGCCTGTAGACATTTTCAACATTGCCAAAGGCCTCCTGTTAGCCCTCCGATCAAACCCTTCTACGTGAGACATTCAGCTTGGAGGGACAGCATCATCTAGTTAAGGTCTTCTCCCTTAACACTGGTGGCAGCTCATCCTCCACTACATTTTGTGTAACGAGGCACTTTGTTTTAATGTTTAACTGTCAACTGTCTCAACGGCAAACTGGCGTGACAATGTCACATTCTGCTATAAATAGCTGTGTCCGTTTATTTATGGTTGAAACATTAATATCTGACTTTTGTGAATCTTATGAAAGACTTCTTTATTTCATTCATGGGTGGATAGTACCTCTGCCGTGTGTTATATGTGTTTTGAAAATAACACATATAACATTGGAGATTTCAAAATAGTTAGGTTAGAGGCAGGTTATAGTCATCTACTGATTCATTCATGTATATAAATAAATGAAGCGACCACTGGACCTTTTAATTTCCTTTCCAAAAAAGGCTGGAGCTGTATGTACATATGAATGAATGTAAAATATTCTTTCCATTAAGATTCCCAAAACCTAGACACTTTTTTGTCAGAACACTCTTGTTACTATTATTATTATTATTACTATTATTATTATTGTTATTATTATCATTATTATAATAATAATAATTATTATTATTATTATTAGTATTAGTATTGGTATTATTGTAATTATTAACATTATTAACATTATTAACATTATTAACATTATTAACATTAGTAACATTATTAACATTATTAATATTATTATTATTATTATTGTTATTATTGTTATTATTGTTATTATTGTTATTATTATTATTGTTATTGGAATGGTGTCAAACCCATCGTTGCCTGTGTTCAATATTGCTCCATTGCATAAATTAACACCAGCCTCCTGTGCGCAGAGTTTACATTGGGTTTACATTCAAACAGACTGTAAACACCAGATCTCAGGTCAGACAAACTGGCTTTCGTAGCTTAAATACACCTATCATGATTTAATTACACAATCAGTGTGTAACCGTTTGTGCGTGTGCTCTGTGAGTGTGTTTTGTGATCCAGGTCAATGCATCCATGTGGTCCCTGCGAAGATAGTAAAACCTGAAAAAGATTTCTCCACAAAGATTTTTTGGCAGGTTCCCGCTAAAATATATATATATATATATATATATATATGGTTTAGGGTTTAGGTTTAAGGAAAAACATACAATTGGACATGGAACTGGGATTAGTTTGAGGTTTACTCATTCATAATTAGGGCTAAGGTTAAGCGTTAAAGATACAGTTACTATCAGGCATGAAGGCTAGGTTATTGAGGTTAATTTAAGGTTAGGATTAGGGCCAAGTTTAAGGTTAGGATTAGGGACAATCTTAAGGTTAGGATTAGGGCCAAGCTTAAGGTCTGGACTCGGGAACAAAAATTCCTGGGGTTCAGGTTCCTACGGGAATCGAAAAACCAATGTGTGTGTGCGTGCATGTGTGCGTGCATGCGTGTGTGTTTGTAAGTGATCTTCATGAAGCTCTGTGGCCCCTACATCCTGTGGATCAGTAGTACGTCAGTAATGCCCTCTCGCTGGGCTCTTCCTGGGGGTCTCTGGTCTTTCTGCCTTATCGTTATGATAACAAACGTCCTCTCTCTATAGTACTGCAAGTCTGCGATGTAAGTATCTTTAAATGATGGAGAGAGGGCCTAAAATGGTGAAGACTTAACAGCTGATAAGAAAAGTGAGTCGGAGAAATACAGTGCTGTGTCTTAATTTGACCCGGCAGGAAAATTACATTACAAAAATGAATGTAAATTAGTAGGCATTTTTGTAGGAGCATAAAACTTACTACTTCAAGTAAAGCAGTTGACATTTAGAAGTGTTACAAACCTTATATAAACTAAACATCGACATTTCCTGCTGTGCAAAATCATTCTTACAACAACAGGATGATCAAATTAAAAGCCACCAATCTCTATAAGGGTTAGCTGCTCAGATGGAGCAAGAATGTGCAGTCAAAATGAAGAGTCTATCCTTTCCAACTCTGTTCGTTATGACCATGACCCATTGATTTAGCAAGTTATTCTCTGGAAAATACTGGTCATTACCATTGTGGTACAGCCCAGACTAGTAGACCCACAGGGAGTTTGGCACCAGAAAAAAGTCAAAGCTACAACACACTGATATAATAGCTGAGATGACAGTTGAGGAGGTATTAGAAAGATAGAGTAGCAGAATATGAGGGGACCGACAGGAAGAAAAATACACACAGATGGACAATATATATATATATATATATATATATATATGTGTGTGTGTGTGTGTGTGTGTGTGTATATATATATATATATAGATATATATATATAGATAGATAGATAGACACACATATATATATACACACATATATATGTATATATTGTCCATCTGTGTGTATTTATATATATATATATGCGTCTATCTATATATCTGGCTATCTATCCAGCTATCTATCTATCCATCTATCTATAGAATCTGAACAGACAGAGAGTCAGAAAGACGATCATACAGGCAGACTGACAGGAAAGTGTGGATTTCTGTGTCATCAGACAACCGCAGAGCTCATGGTCTTTGCCTCAGATCCCTCTTCCCTCTTCCTGCTCGGAGACGAAGAGCCAGACACCAACAGGAAATTGGGGGGCGTTTGGGCAACGGTCTCGCCTTTGACCCTTGAACTGCAGTGCACGATGCCTTTGAAGTCAAAAGGGAGAATCACAAGCAATTACTCGTGATATAAAGCACGTCCTCTGGTAGGCCCGGCCCACGCTATGAACAGGACAGGAGGACTTTTACTGGTCTGGGGGTTGGGGGAGGACGAGACGGCTATTTGGCATCCCTCCTCATGATGCTCTGGAAGCCTGTTGCTTTGGGAACACAGCCTTTTGGACTGTGGAGTGGTTGCTACCAAGGCAACACAACCATAGAACCGTTGCCTTGTCTATACTTGTTCCATCGCGGACGTTGTTGCTAGCTTGAAAATAACATTTTACATGGCAATGTTCAACAGCCCTATTTCCGGACACAGGGACACAGTCTGAATGCGCGTCCAGGAGCATGGGGTGCTTGGCACTAAGAGCAAAACATTAACGTTCTTCTTTCTCCCTAACTAACTCTCTCCATGTCTCTGTTTCTGCTTCCTTTCTTACGTCAGGTGCACGGCCTTGCGGTGCGTTGGTACGTTTGGTGGGAATGAGGAATGGCTCGGCTTGTACCTATCTGGTATTGCCACAGCCTGACAGTTCGCAACAAAGCTTTCGAAGCCACGCCAGAGAGCGGGCAGACACTGTTCACCCCCTGCTCACCCCCTGCTCACCCCCTGCTCACCCTCACACCATGGCCATAAAAGGAGGCAGGAGAAGACCCACCTCCTGCCACTCCATCCCCCCACTGCAGTTAACGGTGTGTGTATGTGTGTATGTGTGTGTGTGTGTGTGTGTGTGTGTGTGTGTGTGGTGGGGGGGGTTATGTCCTTGAGCCACCAAGAGTCTTAAAGGATCCTCCAGTCAGTCTCAGTGGCACATTTCTCGGCCTCCTCTGGGATTGTCACCTCCATTTTACATTGCTCCACTTTGCGCCTCACCGCTGGCCCCCCCATCTGTTGCAGTCCCTGTGAGAACAAAATAGTTAGCAAGCTAGCCGGCAACTGTTGCCGTCCGTCACAGGAGCTGGAAATGGAAGTGCGATCGGAGGATTTGTATAAAGATGTCCTGGGTGTTAAGGCGCCATGTCTGTCAATAAAGTTATTTTATGATTTTCTACGTGGGCTGTAAAGCCCTTTAGACATTCTAGCATCCAGATTCTAACTAATCTGTGCCTCTGTAGTGCTCTTGTGTTTAATTTAGCCTGTATTTCAGTTATTTCATGAGTGAAGATACATAATGAGTGATTACTATGCAATGGAAATCATGTATAATGCGTGCCTGTGAGAAACAGCCCTTTTGATGTATTTCTACTTTTTCTACCGGAAGCTTTGGAAAAGCCAGCTGTATAATTTTTTACTTAATAACATGGCTGTTGAGTGTGTAAATACATACACGGCATGTATAAGGACTGAATGGTCTCTGTGAGGACTCGTTGATTAGTATCTCCCCTTGATCAGTATGTGTGCTCCCGGTGAAGCCATCTGGAACCTGTCAGTTGTGTAAGGCCAAACAGTGGAGCGGTTTCAACACAGTACAGTTCAGGACAACTCCAGGCATACTCACATGGTACACCTGGTGTCCTCGCTGATGAGTCTCTGCCCTCACAATTGACTTCCCTTCTGTTACTCTTGATCTGTCTCTCTTTCATTTTTTTCTCTTTTGTCCGCTCTCCTTTTCTGTCTTTCTTTCTCTCTTCCTCTGTTATCTTTTTTTTTCTTTTTCTCACCCTTTCCCTATTTCTCCATTTCCGTCTCTCTTTGATCTTTTCACTTTTTTGTCTCTCTCTTTCTGTTTTGTTTCTCTTTCACTCTTTTTCCCTTTCACTTTCTCCTTCTCTCCCCCATCTCCATTTTTCTGTCCCCTCTCTGTCACTGTCACGTCCATCTATTTTCTGTCTATTTCTAAGGGGAATATGACAGCTACAGTGTCAGCTTGGTGTTGTAGGTTCTCCACGAATGAGGCAACAACAAAGAAAGACTTCCTCTGGAAAGCAGGAATGCCAAGTATTCCCAACAGTCCTTGAGTGCTTCAGTCAAACCAATGTCTGGTGCTGGGCCAAGACAGAAACACACACACACACATGTAACAAAACATACACACACGTGTACTCATAACACAAGTGTGCGCAAACACACCAACAAAAATGCTAACACACACATGTGCAAATCCTACACGTACACAAAAACAAAAACAAACACGCACAAGCACATGTTTACACACACCGAACCACACACGCCCACGCACATGGCCATGCCCAAAAGCACAAATATACAAGATAATTTCTGTGCACATTTTAGTGAACACACACCAATGTGCACACATACAAGCACACATGCACACACACACACACACACACACACACACACACACACGCACGCACACACACACACACACACACACACACACACACACACACTGAAAAGGCAGAGGAAGATAAGAACAGAGACCATGTTGACAACAGGTCTTATGACCTCTGGAGTCCGGTAGCTTAGTTCCTGTGTTGTATTGTCCCAGAACTCCACTTGGAGCCCGGAGCAGCTCTTTATCAGCACTCTCACTGCCACTATAAACACACACAGACATACACAAACGCACACACTCAGAAACACGCACACACACACACACACACACACACACACACACACACACACACAAACACTCGAAGACACCGGCAACCTTTTGCACAGCCCCCACCATCCCGCATTCCAAGCCTGAAATCCCTCCAAAGAAAGAAAAATGGCTGCACTCCATTATGGAAAGGTCTTATGAGATGTATAGCTCGACTTGGAACCTATGGCTCTGTGCTGGAGGCCCCTGCTCTGCGCTGGAGGCCCCTGCTCTGTGCTGGAGGCCCCTGCTCTGTGCTGGAAGCCCCTGCTCTGTGCTGGAAGCCCCTGCTCTGTGCTGGAAGCCCCTACTCTGTGCTGGAGGCCCCTTCTCTGTGCTGGAAGCCCCTGCTCTGTGCTGCTTGCCCCTGCTCTGTGCTGGAAGCCCCTGCTCAGAGGTGCAGTCAGATGGATTTGCATACAAAATTGTTTTAACCTCCCAGTTTGAGGAGGATGTGTCATATGTTGTTTGCATGGGCATAATCTATAAGTCTATAAGAATCACCATCATACTTCAGTTCTGAAATTCCAAGGAAGCCATTTTGCCTCGACAGCTCCACCCTTACAGCTCCACGCTAACAGCTCCACCCTTACAGCTCCACCCTAACAGCTCCGCCCTTACCGGTCCACCCTAACAGCTCCACCCTTACAGCTCCACCCTAACAGCTCCACCCTTAGAGCTCCACCCTAATAGCTCCGCCCTTACAGCTCCGCCATAACAGCTCCACCCTTACAGCTCCGCCCTAACAGCTAGCGGCCAGACGTCCTTGAATGCATTGTTCATTTGAACGTCAAGATTACAAAACATTTCGCTTTTATCCCTAAACAACTTCTTGAGGCCTCTAGGATGCCTTGTTATCTATCATCTGCAACTAATTGGCCAGATGTGAGACTTTGCTCAGAGACGAACAACGACATACTACACGCAACATACAGCATGTTAATTCACCCATGACCTGCATTCGGTACTGCAGCCTGGGTTCAGAACAATCTGAGGAAGCTGCCTACTTCATTCCCTGCTGTGTGGTCTTGTTCATCTCACAAAGTGAATTAAACTCCATCAAATCCGTTCTTGGGAACACCGGCCAGTCTGCTGTGTGAAAGCCACTGAAACGCACAATAGTAAGGATCATTTACTACTATAAATGAAATGCATTGAAAACTATTTCCTACATTTGAAATGTACATTTTACAGTTCAAAATGACCTGAAAATTAACTGTTCAAGTTTCAGACAATCGCATGTTCCGTGTTTCGCTCTGTGTTGAATTAGAAAGTCTAGGCTATTGGTTTTGAATTCATAGACAAAAACAAAAAAATCTGGAATGTAACATTAGATCTCGTAAGATATATTAAATATCCAGGTCAGTGGTTAAGCATTTTTGAATTTATTTCATCAGTAGAAATATCTCATGATGAACATCAACGAAGCAAAAAAGTTGCTTATACCCTGGATTAATAAAAACATTTATTTTACAAAACAACATTTATTTGTCATATCGGCATGGATCGTCCAAACGGCATGGAAAGGTTCAAGCTGTGGTCCTCTGAGGCAGCTGAACGCCGGACGCAGGGACAGGACAATCGGTCAGAAATGATCCGCTACCATCTATCAGCCAGACTGTTGACTGTCATACAAGTACAGGGCCTGCAGGCGTTGGGGTTGGGATCTATTCCATGAAAATGTGGTATGAATGTTATTAGTTCACGCTAATTTGCTATTCAGTTCATTTCGCTATCCAACGGTCACACTCACGCGGACACGAAGTCATAGGTCATGTCTAATGACCACTTTGTGTGTGGGTGTGTGTGTGTGT
>JACXGJ010002005.1:11773-72878 GCA_016801105.1 Esox niger
TGTGTGTGTGTGTGTGTGTGTGTGTGTGTGTGTGGAGTCAGCGCTCTTATCTCCCGCCTGTACCGACGCCACTCTCTTCCTGTCTCAATTCTGCACTGCTGATTTCTCCCCTCTCCTCTCCAGACCTCCTCAGCCAGCCAGCCAGCCAGCCAGCCCTCATGGCTCCCCAGTTCCTACCCACTCATTTGTCGAGGAGGCCTTGCACTCTGAAAAGATTAGATGTAGGAGACTGGGCTCCTCTGACGTAAGCGGGTGCAGGCGTTTGCCCTAAATGGACGCCGGCGAGGGAGATTGCTGACAGCAGGACACGCGATGACATAACTGTGACGCAGGCAACAACACACTGTAGAGGAACACCATTCCTACCCGACCCATAGTCTACAGAGCGCACATCCAACGGGCACACGTGAAATTGAGCAGTACTTCCAGGGGGAGAACAGCCTGTTCTGTCACCGACGTTCGTCTCCCAGGACGATCTGGCAGGGCGCAAGACGGGTCTTTCATATACAAATTGCGGGATCTTACACTCTCAAACAGGGACATACTGATGTGTAGATATGACGTTTCATGGGCCTGTGGAGAACTGTGTCTGCTTTTGGATGGCAAAAGCTTGATGGCGTTCTAATTGTTCCCAGTGTGTTAATTGGGCATAAGAAACCCACCCCCGAAAAGTATTTTGTTTCCCAGACTATTTTATATTTTATGGTACAGGAGAGGCAGTTGGCTGTATGATCTCAAACCCTGCATCTGTGTCGACTCATGCCACCAAGGAGGCCTTGGGCTGGATGTCATTTGTTGTGGATTCTGGGCATCTAAAATTAGGTTGCTCACCAGAGACTGTTTGGAGTCGGGACAAATTATGATTCACACTTAATTGAATTGGTCATCGTATCTCCCATTTCCTGCTGTGGCACCATGCATGATATTTTGACAACAGAACTTTGCATACACACACGCACTTTCCAAATAGAGCCTAATTCCAGGGCACTGCTTTCCATGAATCTACCTCTGTGCTTTCCAAATACATCCTCATTCCAGGGCACTGCCTTCCGTGAATCTACCTCTGTGCATTCCAAATACATCCTCATTCCAGGGCACTGCCTTCCATGAATCTACCTCTGTGCATTCCAATTACATCCTCATTCCAGGGCACTGCCTTCCGTGAATCTACCTCTGCATTCCAAATACATCCTCATTCCAGGGCACTGCCTTCCGTGAATCTACCTCTGTGCATTCCAAATACATCCTCATTCCAGGGCACTGCCTTCCGTGAATCTACCTCTGTGCATTCCAAATATATCCTCATTCCAGGGCACTGCCTTTCATTAATCTACCACTGTGCATTCCAAATATTGATCTTATTGCAGTGAGCATATTGGTACTACACTCCTTAATGCACTGGCTCCCTGACCTTCCCCCGTGAAGTGAGTGTTACAGTATGTAGTTGAGGACGTGCCGTTTCCAATAAGAAGTCCACATCCACCCTACCAGGTCTCACAGCTGATGCTTGGTTGTAGCGTGGCGCCATGTTTTGCACGACACGGCTGCAGCCAGGAACGGCAAGGTACCCTTTCCTCTTCCTTTGTTTTCGGCCTGTTTCCTTCCTCGTTTTCTTAGATACTGTTTCCCCCCCCACATGGAAGTCTAAACAGAGACTTATTTTGAAAGCAAACAAATGGAACAAGTATAAGGTCCTACAACTTGCCCCTTCTGGAGACCGGCCTAAAAATGTGGAGGATGAGGAGGTGAAGGAGGGGGTTGAGGAGGGGGGGATGAATGAGGAGGGGGAGAAGGATGATGGAGGAGGTGGAGGTGAATGAGGGGGAGATGATTGAGGAGGGGAGGAGGACGCTGGAGGAGGTGGAGTTGAAGGAGGGGGAGATGATTGAGGAGGGGAGGAGGACGCTGGAGGAGGTGGAGTTGAAGGAGGGGGAGGGGAGGGAGGAGGTAGTAGAGGAGTATGGAGACTGTGGAATGGGGAGGTGGTTTAGGAGGAAAGGGGGAGTATTGGGGAGGTGGTGTAGGTGGAGGTAGAGGCAGTGGGGGAGGTGGAAGATGAGGGAGAATCCTACCATTTCAGTTCATAATTCATAATTTAAATCTATATATGTTTCATTTTTTATATTGGTGTACATTATGATTTACTACACTGGGCTAAATCTAAATTAAATTACTCCGGGGTTACCCAATCCTGTTCCTTGAGGACTACCGCCCGGTACGTTCACTGTTCAAACCAAGTTTAACGCATCTGATTCAAATTAGAAGTTGGGAGAAATGCTAAATCAGGTCACTCACAACAGGGCCGGGCATTCCTGAATTACACTCGCTAACAATGCTAATCACATTAGAATTAGCTCTGCCTAAATATTCACACCGGTTAATGTCAGCACAGCGTCAGGTGGGTGCAGGGGTGACAGTAGATTACATTTCTGATCAGTACAGGACCACGTGACACAACAGCTTCTTGACTGGTATGATCATAAAACTACTTGGAATCTAATCGAACCACCGCTAACCGGAGCTTCTATTGAAAGCCCACGTACATTTCTTTCACTCTCAAAGTCTTGCCAGCATCTAAACGAAACTAGCAGTTTGGTGAATGGAAGACATAGGTTTCACCAGTGCGTTTATTTGTGTGGGACACAGTACCGAACCGGTTCACTTTCAACCCTCATTACCTTAGTTCCTGTATGCTAGGCATCAACAGGAGTGCTGCTGTGGGCTTTGTTAATGCCAGTATTAGAAGTAATGAATGTTTGCTTAGTACTTATTTAGCGCTCAATTCTGGAGCTCCACCAGGGCTAATGTTACACCCTTTACCCTTTTCCAACATGTGGAACCCCCCCACCGCTGTCTCCCTCCCTCTCATGCTGTTAGACATATAATGGAAATGACGATTAATACTTAATTTCCAGGAAACGCCAGTGTCCTGTCACAAGAGTGCTTTCCATTAATTACTGACTGCCTGTTTCAGAATGGAGGAAAGCAAGGAAGAGGGGGAGCAGTGATAAATGAGTCGGCGGAGCAGCCAGTTTGCCTCGCCCCAAAGTGAGGGTCGGTCCCTCGAAAGAGAGCAGGAAAAGTAAATAGACGGCACGGGAAAAAGTGCATGGAAAGTCATTAGGCTTGAAAGCTGAGTGCAGTTTCAAAGGGACGGGAGAGCATTAGTGATGAACTGTGAGTGAAGGGCTCAGAGAGGGTCCTGATTGGGACCTTCCCTCTCATTAGTGATGAACTGTGAGTGAAGTGTTAAGGGTCCTGATTGGGACCTTCCCTCTCATTAGTGATGAACTGTGAGTGAAGTGTTCAGGGTCCTGATTGGGACCT
This sequence comes from Esox niger, assembly GCA_016801105.1. Classification (NCBI taxonomy): domain Eukaryota; kingdom Metazoa; phylum Chordata; class Actinopteri; order Esociformes; family Esocidae; genus Esox; species Esox niger. Next base: position 15,101 of record JACXGJ010002005.1, read on the forward strand.
TCCCTCTCATTTGTGATGAACTGTGAGTGATGGACTCAAGGCTCTGATTGGGACCTTCCCTCTCATTAGTGATGAACTGTGAGTGAAGGGCTCAGAGCCCTGATTGGGACCTTCCCTCTCATTAGTGATGAACTGTGAGTGAAGGGCTCAGAGCCCTGATTGGTACCTTCCCTCTCATTAGTGATGAACTGTGAGTGAAGGGCTCAGGGCCCTGATTGGTACCTTCCCTCTCATTAATATCGCCATTTGCAGTAGGTCTCAGTAAAGCTGATGTGAGAAGTGTCTGAGGACTTGATCTCCAGGTAAAAAATGGCCCCTGCCTTGGTACCCATTGTCTCATCGCGCATCTAGCTGGCGAACGTGCCTAACAGTTGTTTCCTCGCCCTGCAGAGCATGTTTTAAAAGGGGGGCTCCTTGTCTAGCCAGTACCCCAGGGAGTGTGCATGTGTGCGCATGTGTGCGTGCTTGCCTGCATATGTGTGCGCCTGCACGTGCACATATTCCATGCGTGCATGTCAGGGTGCGTGTTTGTGTGTGTGTTTCTGCATGCGTGTGTGCGTGTGGTGGTGGAAGCCGGGGGGCTTGGGTCTGGGGGTTTTCAGTACACTCTGCCGCCTTCGTGGGCAAAGTGGTCTGCCGTGTCTCTGGGAGAGGGCCATTAAGGGAGCGATGGAGCTGATGACATGTTATTCCTGTGACATGCCTGCGTCCTGGCTCCTCTCTGCCCTCCACTGGACCATGGGAGCCCCTGGACAGAGACAGACAGGCCCACAGACAGCGGGAGGGAGGGAGGGAGGTTATTTTAGGAGGTGGTCTGGTGCCGGACGCCCTGTCTCCCTCCGCCAGCCAGTCCCCCAGTCCGGAGGACAACCTGTCTCCTGATACACTATCAACAGGCCAGCAGGCGGCTTTTCAAACAGGAGCCATGGTAATTATTAGACTGACGCCACGGCAACAGAGTTATCAGAGGCCCGAGAGAGAGTAGATAACACGGTGGTTCCTCCGAGAGAGAAACAACACAACCCTAACAAACACATTTTATCAAGCAAGGGAAAACATTATGAACGGACACAATGCATCTGTGATGTTTTCCAAACCCAGTCGGACGTTATTACAACGGATTGGCTGACCTTTTCAGGTTGAAAATAATGCACATGCAAACACTATTGAGGTGCATCACATTTTGGTGGAAGGGATTTGCATTGTCTAAAAAAACATTTTTAAGTGTGTGTGTGTGTGTGTGTGTGTGTGTGTGTGAGAGGCCATATCTCTACAGTGGGCGCCATCCTGCAATGGTGGGGGGGTCTGTCCCCCCACCATTGCCTTTCATGAGTGAAAACTCGCAGACAACTTCAAGCTAAAATATCTTTACCGAGTGCTACTTCAGTGAGGTGTTTTAACTACCAGTGGGCTGTGTGGTCGTCCCACTTAACTATCTTAAGGTGAATCCACATAAGTCACTCTGGATAAGAGCGTCTGCTAAATTAATCAAATGTAAGACCTTTCTATCTGTTCTCAGCTAGGGATAACAAAATGTATAGAATGAAGCCTCAAGGCACTCACTGGTGATCATGATATCCAGAAACCACCAGAACGAGTAAGAGTCTGGCACATGTCTCGCTTTTTGTATCGAATTAGTAAATAAATGATCATCCTGTATTTGTTTTTATTTTTTTCAATGTCAGCTCTTATGTCTATTTTGTTTTATGGGGTCAGCTGGGAGATGCTTTCAAAGCTAATCCATCCTGACAAGGCCGCCTTGCTGTCTGATTGGGTGAGCTTCTCTGAAAATAATATTGAAATACATTTAGCATTATGAGACGCCCATGGTCTGGATCTGGAGGTTTGATTAAAGACACATGCCATAGCTTAATTTGATCATCCAGTGGTTGAAGAAAATGCTAAGTGTATATGTTTAAAACGGTGATTCTCAGTTAAAATTTGCCTGAAACTAAAATGTATTAACCCCTATACAACAAGTGTTAATTATACTTGAAATATATATCTATTCCAAATTGACAAGAACGGTCACTGTGATTCGTCATCCTTATCTCAAGGCCCCGCTAACAGCTACTAGTCCATGATTCAAACGACGGGTTTTCTAATTGTTTTGACTTATTAGATCATGACCCGTCACAGATGGCACAGACACATAGTTTACACACCATCACCGTGACATCCAGCCCTGTCTCCAAACGTCTGCATTTAACTTATTTAGCAGACACAAACCGATCGAAACGAGGGTAACCAGGAACAGTGAATGCTCACCTTTCTGTCCTTTGCATTCTGGTCCACCCATTGGAATCGGCACCACCCCCTGTTGTAGAAAGAGTCACGCTCTGCCAATGGAGCCATCTGGGTGATGACCGTTTCCTGTGGACTGCCATGTCCAGTGTTACCACCATTCCAACTGGATAAGTGTATGATGTGGTATAGAGCGGTTTACATCGGACACATTATAAATCTTCCTTGTCTTCCTGACTGGCATTTTTGGAGCGGCGTGCCTGCAGAAACTCTAAACAGTTTTCTTTTCCCTGTCAAGTATCTGATTGAGTTACACAGGGGAACACATTTTGAACAGGTGCCTCGCGCACACCCCTTCCTCATATTCCTCCTTCGTCGCATCACCCACCCCCCACCCCCACCCCCACAACTCTCTGATCCTATGGACGAAACCTGACGCCCGGCTGGAGATGGGGCCACAGAGAGAGGAAAAACACATCCCTTCATATACTGTATAGCTTGAGTAACTCTTCTAGTAACAGGGCCCACAAAGGATTTGGGTTCCCAAATCCAATTCCGATATACTTCCCTGTAATTGTTGCGTAGCCTTTAGAAGTTGTTACTTCCCATCCAAATAATCTGGTACGTAACTAGGATACAGTTTTCATGGGTCTGTTTCCCATGGCTTCTTTTTACCGTTACCATGGCATTTTAACATGAACATATGTGTTTTTGTTTGTTTATTTGGACATATCTGGTGTTTATGTGTCACATATTTGCCGATTGGCTAAAGTTTATGTTTGAAGAATGCATCTGTACATATTGCCAGCTTTTCTGTTTTACTGGTTTGAACGTACCTGTTTTGATAGAGCAATGTTTGAGGAAAGGTCAGAAGTGTGAGCGGAAAAGGCGATACAGCAGTATCCTGTGACCACCTCTCTACAAAATCACTAGCAGACCAACACCATCTTCTACCATCCTCTGACCACCTCACTACAACATCACCAGCGGACCAACACCATCTTCTACCATCCTGTGACCACCTCACTACAACATCACCAGCAGACCAACACCATCTTCTACCATCCTCTGACCACCTCTCTACAACATCACCAGCGGACCAACACCGTCTTCTACCATCCTGTGACCACCTCACTACAACACCAGCGGACCAACACCATCTTCTACCATCCTGTGACCACCTCACTACAACATCACCAGCAGACCAACACCATCTTCTACCATCCTCTGACCACCTCACTACAACATCACCAGCAGACCAACACAATCTTCTACCATCCTCTGACCACCCCTGTCAACATCACCAGCAGACCAACACCATCTTCTACCATTCTCTCACCACCTCTCTACAACATCACCAGCGGACCAACACCATCTTCTACCATCCTCTGACCACCTCACTACAACATCACCAGCGGACCAACACAATCTTCTACCATCCTCTGACCACCTCTATATAACATCACCAGCGGACCAACACCATCTTCTGCCATTCTCTGACCACCTCTCTACAACATCACCAGCAAAACAAAACCATCTTTTACCATCCTGTGACCACCCCTGTCAACATCATTAGACGAACACAATCTTCATCTTCTAATAGTCGACCAGTGATGATGTATTGCTTTTAATTTTTTTCTTGGAGCAATTTGAGATTTTTTTAAAAGCGCTATAGGCATTGAAGGCCGTATGTTCTTATTGACTTGATTGACAAGACGTCTATTCTGTTCATTATCATCTCTTGGTTTCAGTAACCAGCTATCACAATGCCAAGACAGGCTCCATATTTTCTAAGGTCAGTGGTTCCGGTGTATGTTTGAACTTTGTCAAGATTTTAAGGACCTAGGTTGGTGATTTTTTTTTTTTCTTGGAAGAAATTGCTTTAGTCGCAGTAGACAATATTTTTCGTATTTCATAAATATAAATGCTGGTACGTATTATCAGTTTTGTTTAAGTGATACTTATAAGCAGTAAAACAGCCACATGACCAACCAATTGGGGAAGGCAATGCTCTGTCACTTTTCGTGGGCAACCATTGGTTGTCACTCTCCCCTTGTCTTCTAATAAATTCGCACTGATGCTTTTCAGATTGAAGGAGATTTCAGACAGATGATTGTGTGCTTGTCGTTCCACTTTCACCTCCACTGTTGCACTTCAGATAAAACAAGAAGGAAAATGAATCAAAAGTAGTATAACCAACATCTGCAAGAAAGGCAATGTTTCACTGTCACAACTGTGTGAGCAAGTAATATGGATAACAATATTGCATGTTTATATTCAGAGCCCTCTGCTACACAAGGTGAAGAAATTTGAATGTATGAAGAACCAATCTGAAGATCTTTATTTTACAAGGCCAGTCAATAAAGAACAAATTCTCAATTCCAATAATGGACTGGCAGGTGCTGAACTGCCTCCTGGATGACACCTTCTTAATTGGGATGGCCCACAAAAATAGAGCCTTTGGATATTTTAAGTAGGGGAGGTAGAGTAGCCTTGTGATTATGAGTGGTCAGCCAGTTAACGAAAGCTCACTAGCTCAAATTCCCTTGCCTAGGTGAGGAAAACAACATTTTAGAGTCCCCTGGAAAATAAATTTCCCTTTAAAATAGACCACATGACGGAGCTAAGAAAAATGTTTGATCAATTAACGCTCAACAAATGGGCCAGAATTGAATACTTTGACCAGTGAAGATTTGAACCCACTTAATCCAAAAGAATTCCAAAATAGCGCTACTTATATTTTTTGACAAAGTAAAAGAAGTGATTCATGTAAATCTCTCCTATTTTAAGATGAATATGTTGGATAGTGAAAATGTTATTCCGGTAAAACAATTCCATATAAACAATGTGTTTCTCTCCAATAAAACATTAAACATCTAACAGACCCGATAATAAGCGGGTGGAGTGGTGCTTACTCTGTTTGGACATTTGCGGTGTTTTATGAGGAAAAAAGTAAGTCAGGCATAACATGTGAATCCTATTATCCATAAACAGCCTAGAAATATTTGTATTATTTATTTATTTGTAAAGTTTGAATTCAACTGTCCCTCCCATTTGCAAACAACAAGCTCCCAATCCCGCTGTGAGGAGATTTATGGCTGATAATCGCCATCCCTTTGTCAGCCAACATGGTTACTTTATTGGGCATCTAATACTCTGGGTTACACAGTGCATAAAAGTGCATTTCTATGTTTCTCTTCATGACAGAATACAACATTTGGTGGATAAAAATGTATACATATAAAAACTAAATTGGCTGAATGACAGCTCTGACAGAATGATTTCTCTCTGTTGCAATGTATGATATTTGCTTGATAATTGATTATAATTATAGTAATAATAATAATAACAAAAACATACAAATGTTTGTTAGTATTTGATAGTCTTAAGGTAATTTTAGATAAATGCACTTGGCTCGTTCTCTGTAAGAACGTCTGGTAAGGGACTAACGAAACGGTGATGGTTGATTATTATATTGAATCAGAACTATTGTGTCTTTTGACATTGTCAGTCGACTTTCTGAAGTTCGTGGGAAGAGCTGAATGTTCGACAGAAGAAAGGTGGATGTTGCGCCTTTAAGAGTTAAGAAACTTGAAACCATGTTTGCGCAACAATCAGTGCGGCTCACAGCCGCCAAAGTGTCTAGACTGGCACATGATGGGAATCAACCAATGGCTCCAAAGCTTTCCTCGGGGCCCCGGTGTGTGTATGGAAGAGAGTGTATCAGAAAAAGAATAGCGGAGAGAGAGAGGGAGAGACTAGAGTGAAGTAATTCAAGTTTTCCTTTAAACCACTTCGGAGTTCAGAATCAGAGGAGCTGCGTCTGCATACGTGTGTCCGCGTACCATAACCCCCCCATCTACACAGTTTATTTCGGGGTTGCAAACGGATTATTATGCGGTGGGGGAAAAACGGTGGAATCTGAATCCGGCAAGGATTATAAGGGAATATTTCGGGGTGAAGCAACTCCATCGATGCCGTGAGAAGGATTCTAAAGCGAAGGATCTAAGGGTGCACAAAGTCCAAGAAAAAGAAAAACTTGTCGCCTAACGCGTTACAGTATGGTTATAGAATAGTCTTTAGGAGCATAGATGAGGGGTTGTTCCGAAAAGAGTATTAGGAAATTGTAGTAACGTTTTATTAAGTTGGTGAGCTTTAGGGTTATATGAGATAGACCAGTAAATTGATTTAGTTCGAATATTGTTTAACCGCGAGATAGTGTTACACTTGTCTTTGTTTAATGCAATATACAATCGTAAATTACATTCTAATGCTGCGGGTTGGTCATAAATCTACAACCCAGGGCTGCGCGTGTAGTGCGCGCCGTTCACAAAACCTTGATGTTGTGCGGAGACCATAAATCCATGTGGAATCCTCACAGACCTGGACGGGAACAATACGACACATCCAAAACTGTCTAAGTTGTCGTATGTTCAGGTCGAAACGCTCAGGTCTTGTACGGCGACTCTGGAGAAGCCGTTTAATCCCAGACAGAGACGGGGGAGATGGGAGAAGCAAACGAAGCGAGTGGGGTCGGGACGGTTCATGTGGCAGTAACCCAGAGAAAATTCCCAAAACGGAGCTCGAATCGGTGACCCGTGCCTCGCCATCTCTGGGAACTGTCGACATAGTGTGCAACACAAACCTCACGGGCAACACAGAGTCTGCGCCCGAGGGCAATTCGGACCATGGTCGGGGGGATGCGACGTTTGTTCCCGTCCCCCAGCACCGAGGTTATTTGCCAGAACATGAGAATGACAGTAGAACTGTGACTTGCTGTTTGTTTCGAGACAGGGACCCTAGACCTCGGAGCCCCGTGTTGACCCGGGGTTTTCGAAACTCTAGTCACCGGGATGGAAGTATCCTCTTGGGGCGGGATGGGAACACTGTCTCGGTGGCAGAGCAAGAACTGAAAAACGTGACCTATGCGCTTTTGAAAAGACTTAAGGAGAAACCGCTGGATTCCTTGTTGGAAGCGGTCGAGTCGAAAGGAGGGATGACCAGTGATTGTGTTCTGATCCCCCGGACGGATATGCGTTTAGGTGGCCAGGCAGCATCTCCCCCGTTCCTGCTCTGTAAACTCTACCGCTGGACTGACCTGCAACACTCCACACAACTCAAGGCTCTGTGCCATTGTCAAAGCTTCGGAGAATCGGATAGCAGTGCAGCGGTGTGCTGCAACCCATATCACTACAGTCTCTTGTGTGGGCCAGGTAAGGACGACCGTGTTTGATTGCAGTCTCATACTTAACGCACTGTACCCAAATCCAGTTAATATACACGGTTGTACTGTTGTACGTGACATGATTGCGCACGGTGGTGCACAGTGGGGCTACATTCACGCCTGCCTTTCCAACTTGATAACAACTAAAGCTCAGAATGGCAATGCACATAGAGTGCGGTCCGAAAGTTTGGCCTACAGCCTATACCTGAAATGTGGAGCATGGTGGAAACATTTGATGCTCAAGTCCAGTCTGTTGCGCAGAACAATAAAAAAATGATGGGTCCGCTCGAGAATGAAATGAAAACAAGTTTACGGTCTTAAATCTAGACACTTAAGGTTACATTTATCTTAAATGGAGTAAAACATTATGGGATGCTTGCATGTTTTGTTACTTTTTAGCCATTGGGGAATTTTCTCGAATTTTATGATTACCGCAACTGAATCCCAACTGTTCTAAGTGTAGCCTGTTATCCTCCCAACAATATTGCCACACAAACACACACAGAGGGAGAGAAAGTAAGCCTGAGTTACAGACTTGCAGCAAATATTTTCTCTTCTAAGCACACGAGAACAAATGCCTCTGTTTCAATGTTTAAGTTTTATGAGATCGATTATATTAATTTACTTTGACGTTAGGCCTATCCATTTGCAAATCGTTCTGAAGTAGCTCTTTGAAAGGCTCCTTTTTCCTTCCCTAGGAGGTCCCCCTCTTGCTATTTAGGTGAAGGAGTGGCGATAATATACAGTTTGCATACGGCTGGCGCCAGACTGACTAGCTGGGTATCTCACTGACTGAGTACTCCGGCAATTACTGACTCCACTCTTAAAGAAGCCGCAGCCATTATATCCGCTCAGTTCCCTGGGCATTTTTCTCTGAGACAAATATTTCGAAAATGTACCATTAGTTGTCTTTAGCTGTCCATAAGTGAACAATGCCTGTTAACATTGCCTAGTATTTTATTTTATTCTTTATTTGTAGACTTTGAAAGACTATGAAAAAGCAGACGTGTGTACTTATGTGTATATAATTGTATTTTTTTCAGTTATGGTAACGATTACATAGAGTTTTCAATGGCTTGGTTTAATTCTTATTTTCATAAGAATTGCTAATCTGTCTCTGCTAAGTTTATTTATTAACCAGGTTACTTTTATAGTATAGATTTTGTTTTTGCCAGATTAAAAACCTGCATCCACACTGACCTTTACAGACTCAATCTGACCACTCTGTCCCAGGCAATGGTAGCATTTACACCGTCCCAAGCCTCTAACACATATGTTCCTATTTCAGAATCTCCCCCACCTCCTTACTCTCGACTATCTCCTTCAGATGAACACAAGCCACTGGGTAAGTCAGGCATTATACATCGCCCTCCATCCACACAACAAGACCTTTCTTGCTGGGTTTGACCAATGCTTTTCATGACCATGTAAAGTTTTGTGTGCATTTCTTTCCTCCCTCTTTGTTTTTCTAAGAGCAATACTACATTTATTAATTGCTAATTGAAATGTTAAATATGAAAGCCTGAGTAGGTAATTACAAATAGTGACCACATAACTACCACATTTTGTGCAGGATAGTAGAGTGCAATTTCCTGTATTGTTTTGCATAAAGAAAACACTGTCAATCGACACTGGCCATAACAGTGTCACATCACACCCTGGATTGTTATTCTATCTGGTGACTGGTTATAATCATATCCCAATGAGAACTGCGTCCAATTTCACCTTTTTGTCTTGTTTTATTATTTCTAGATCTATCAGATTCAACACTTTCAACTCTGTCGTACACTGAAACTGGGGGCCCCCACTCCCCCGACGTCGCTCCTAGACCCTTCACAGGTGAGGCACAACTGTCAATCAGCACGAACCCTCCAAATTTAATAGCAAGGAATGTCTGGCCGGCCTTCCCATCGATGGCTAATGGTTTAGCATTCAGCCTATTCATTGATAGTGACAGATTTTAACAGGGTATAATATATTGTCAGTGTTTTGGATCCCGTTGCAGTGTCCATTGATAAACTATTGGAATGCGGTGTTTGATGTTTGGATTGTATGGTGGTAGATTCACGCCTTGTCTCCTTTGTTGCAGAACCCGTCTTTAGTGTTGAGTTTTAACCAGTATCAAATAGGGATGTAGTATAATCGGTTACTTGTCAGATAGGGGCATGGAAAAAGGGCAACTTCAATGCAGTAGTTTTACTTGAATTCAGATGAGACCCAGATGAACACAGCAGAGCTGTCGAAACGTTGGTCAAATAGATTATTTCATCGTTGTGAAGCTTTTCCTTTTCCTTCCTAACATATTCATCTGGGATTGGAGTAAAGCAGGAGGAACTGAATTAATTCATCCAGTGAGAAACAAGTTTTTACATATCCATGGTGACGGTTTTAAAGCACGCTTTAAAGGGATAATCCTCTCCACGACACGTATACAATTACATTTGAAGAAAGCCTGTGGTCCATTAGTTGGGAAAATATGTTGTTTCCCCATGATTTAGCTACCATGTGGGCCGTCTGTAAAGTCTGAAAATCGTGGCGTTACGCATCATCAGGTTAAATTCCTGGGAATTGAGATGGGAGATACATTTAATAACGATTTTAAAACAATTACCTAAAACTTCCGATTGCCACATCAGCCAGTAGATGGTTTACTGGTCTAGTACACAACCATCCGTCTACATCATCATTACAAAGTATATATTTCGTGAATATTTCGTGCAAAGAAGGTCAGCATACTTGTTCTCCTCCAACTACTATGAAGCTAAGCAGTTGGTGAGTTTTCCTCTGTCTGCTTTCAGACAGAGATAACGTGAGGGAGATGGGAAACCTCACTGGAATCCTATAACACGCTTTGATTCCGTTACCCAAATGTTGTCAATGAGCTGTGCGGTGCATTATGGGTAACATTGGCTTAGCAACTGGTTGATGTCGAATGACGACCTGAACGCGCTCTGTCTACCGTCTCCTGGGAGGAAGCGCTATATGTTTCTCTAAGCACTGACTATCGTTTGAGATTGTCTATATGTAATATTTGTTTTTAAGGTGTGCGCTGCAATCAGATAAACGTATAATTGTTGCTGGAAACGCGATCTTAACCAAGTTGTTGATGGTACGTTTTAAAAGCCTATATTGATATGTCAGTTTGTCAACGCAATCGTACAACTATGCCATTAATTCCCATACTGGGCTTTGTATGACAGTATTGTGCTGATACGGTTTCCAATAACCAAGCTAGTCACTGAGGAAAAAGGTATAAAGTGACTGCAGGTGGCAGGTGTACAAACTGGGCAAAGTTCACTTGGATCGATAGGAAAGATAGGTCTTGGGTAGGTACATGTAGGTACAGATAGGTCAGGGTTCGGTACATGTAAACAGCAATAGCAGTAGACAAGGAATGAGGAGAGTTCAGGTGAAGGCAAGAAGAGGTCAGTGCACGGGATAGCATGGATACATACACTGATTGGGTGACGGGAAATATAGCCTGGCAAGAACAACAAGGGAATCCACAAGACGAACTGACAACCAGAAGAGCCAATGAATGTAGGTTATAAAGGGACAGGTGATGGGTTAATGGGAGTCACAAGCCGGGAAACACAATGCAACACAGGTGTATGGAATAATGGGGGAGGAAGGCAATCAGGGAGTGACCTGCCGCTTCACAGTCTGGTTGCTAACGTGCTGTAACCACGAAACTCCCCAAAATGTTGCTACATATGTTGTTGTCATGAATTAACATTATTTAACACTTTATATTGTAGGAATGTGTCGTTTTGTGTGGCTTACCACTTGTCGTGTAGTGGTCGTCTGAGATACACCAGATAAAATTGATATTTTTTGTACATTAACAGGTTACACAATTTAAAACTATGTAAGGAATAAAACTATGTACGGTTTTTAATCAACTCAATAATGGTATCTATGGTATCACTTATTACTCCATACTTGTATGGATTTTCCCCTAAATGTTGTTTGCGTACATTTTTACACAAAGTCAAGCTTTAAAAAGTTTTCTATCTGCCTTGTAGCAAAATATGAGGAATTATAGGTTGTTAGTGTTAAAGTGGCGACAAAATAATTTCTGGCCTTTGACAAAATCTACAAAAAAGGTTGCTAGACCAAGGCAAAATGTTCCCTCTAGCCACAAGGTGGGCAGCTAAAATGTTCCCACCCGCGGCCTGAAGCATGGTTCAAGGTTTAAGCCAGGCACTTTTGGAGCCATAGTTGAAATCCTACACTTCTCTAACCGCGCTTGAGCTGGGTTCCCGTTGATGAGGGGGTCCTTGTTGAGTTAGTCACAAAAGTGGTCCCAAGGACCCAAAATGTGTGAGAGCTACTGACCTAAAGCATACAATCTAGACCACTTGACTATGATCACTCAAGTAGGGGCTACCCTGAGGAGAAAGAGGAGCAGAGAGTGCAACGATGAACACACTCCGATAGACAAGTCAGGGGCAGAGCCTCTGAGGATCATGGGGACTGGAGAGTGGAAACCCAATTCCTGGAATGTCTTGTATCTGGGTGGGTTTGCGTGTTATTTTCTGGCCTTGTCAGGGGTTGTCTACTCAGTGTATTACTGGGAAGACCCATGCTATTGCAAACATAGTAACTGCAATTGAGAAGAAAACTGTTCTGTTTTACTGCTGTTCACAGAACTGTACAATTATTTCTACTGAATGTTGAGTCTCCTGTGACTAACTTGACTTTTGGAGAAATGGTAGTTGTGTGTTTGGGTCACTGTTTTTAAACAGTGCAGTCAGGACTGTGGTCTGGTTTGCTCTTCAGAAGCATTGTTTCCTTTAATAAAAATCTGTGTTTTAAACACTTAAATTAATTAATCAGACTTTAGTAGCAACATGTTGGTGACTTAGCCTGAATACTGCAGGACATGTTGCTTTTCTGTGACCCATCATCAGGCACAGGCAGAAAAAGCAGCTTAGAGGCTTGTTGCCATCAATGAAAATGAGGTCCAGATGATGAAACCTAACATTAGAGGCCATGATCCTTTTACTTTTCCCCTTCAAACAGTTCCCCAAATATCTTTTAGAAATCAGCGCAACCAGTAAATCGTGTGCTATGAATAGCATTTTTCTGAAATAAATCTCACTCAAGATGGCTGTTGTTTCATCTCCTACCTATAAGGATTGTGTTATTGGACATGCGTTCACCTCTGGACCAGAGAGGGTTAACTGTAAGGCTTGGGTATGGCAGCCCAAACACACACTCCTAGCCTGAGGTAATATTGGCCTCCCCTCTGTATGTTTGCATAAATGGGCAAAACTCTGCAGTTAATTAAGTTATTATGTTGTGCTTTACTCCCTCTGTTGAAAGGCCATTAAGACAACCAAAGACTGGGCCACATAAAGCTCCTATTGTGAAAGTTGGATGGAGGGGGTCTCCCGCAAACTGGATGCCACAGCAATGTAGCTTTTCTCTTTCTCTCCCCCCTCACACTTTCCCCTCACCCTATTCCCCTCACCCTTTCCCCCTCACCCTGCTCAATCTAGACACCACAGAAATGTAGCTATGCTCGCTCTCTCCCACTCTCTGTCTTTCCCCCTCACACATTTCCCCCTCACCCATTTCCCCTCGCCCTGCTCAATGTAGATGCCACAGAAATGTAGCTACTCCCTCTCTCCTGTTCCCCCCTAACCCTGCTCTTGTTTCTGTACAGCAAAATATTTCGGTCGGATGAAAACTTGCAACAAGATCCTTACGCGCTCTTCCACTCTCACCCACCCTCTCTCTTCTTCTCCCTGTCTCTCCCACTCCCTCTCTCCCCATCCCCCTCTCTCTCCCACTCCCCCTCTCCCCATCCCCCTCTTCCCTTGAATCCCTCCATTCCTCTGGGTAATTGAGCAGAGTGTAGCTCTGGTGAGAGGGGCTTTGGGGTGGGGGGGGGCTAGCAGGAAACAGTCCCCTCTGGTTGAAACCTGAGTCCTGTTTGTTTACGCTGGGGGTCCATGTAGTGTGGGGAGAGACCGCAGACTCACTCCGTCAAACTCCCCTGCCCAGCTTGTGGGGTGTTGAAAGGTGAACTAGCATTATGTCCCACCTCTCCGAAGCCGACCGTTCAGTTCAGCCGGTCTTAACGGTCCCAAAAGCCTCCCGCTCGAGCAGTCGCAGTCATTCGGTTAGCGTATTGTGCATCGACCCAAAGTCTTTACTCCAGAGGTCTTCAGTTCTCCCGTTACTGTTTACCGGAATCACGTGTTGCACATTTCCTATGTACTATTGGTGCTAGTCACTAACCGTTATTTTAGTTTACCTGTCAGTCTGCTGTTGAGTGGAATGTAAAGGAGGGTTTTTCGGCTAATGTGAGAGTGCGTTCAGTCCCGTCAATCCGCAGTGTGGATGTTAGTTGTAATTTGTAGCGCGCACACAGAGCCAGTGACCCAGAGCTAGCTAAAGCAGGGCTTCTCCTATTGTCGGCCCGGACAGTTGAGTGGAAATGAAAAGATCAGTTTACCATTGGTCTTTCACCTCCATACCACCACATTGAATCACAGGGAATAAGCAAACATTGTAGCAGACACGTTAGCACCTTTTCAAACTTCGGTTTAAAATGCGGATCAGTGACCTATAAAAAAAGAAAACATCAGCGTAGTTTTGTTTCTGCATGGATTATATGCTTGTGACTTTTGAGTATGACCACATTTGCAAAGTTGTAATTTTTTTGATGCCAAAATAAAGAAGCTTGTCTGCATTTGATTGGATAGCGTGGCATCCTCTCTCGTTATTCATCTTGAAACAGTTCTGTAGCTTTGAAACTCTTGAGCAGGCAGGGTGTGGTGCATACCTTCTCCTCAGGCCCTTTATCATCCCATCAGTTAACATACACACCGCCAAAAACTGCCCTTCCTTATACAAATGGAAATGTCAACTGGAAGCTTTTAGGAGTTTCTAAGACGCCAGCCACCTAGCCATCTCCAGGTCAACAGTCTGTAAATAACGTTCCGCGAGCGGCATGTCACCGGTCTGCTTGTCATTAAGGTCTCATTCATGGGAAAGCCGGGGCAAAGCTCTGTGTGTGTGTGAGACATTCAGGAATGTCTTTCTGACTGACTTGGTGGAGATAACATCGGCACTCGTATAGGGGTTCTACCTGGACACACGCTAGCTCAGTGCTCCACACGATAACTGGTATCACGCTAGATATCTTTTAAACTTGATGTGGAGACTAGAGGCATGTGCGAGGCGAACCAGTCCAACCATTTTCCACTGAAGGTAATGGCCGATTGTGTAAGCACAGGCACATTTGACATGGTAAGACGGCTTGATGTTGGTTCACGAATGTGACGTTCACTGTGTGTCATTTCTTATAAATTGTAATAATCTTCTACAGTTGGTGATGCCTTAAAAGAGACCTCAGGCAAAACAGAGGTCTGCATCTCAAAATTAATTGGGTTAGCGCCCCACACCCACATCTACGTTGTCACTTGATCTATAAAAGCCTGTGGACAGTTCAAAAGTGAAATGTTTTTTTTAGATTTCCACAGCGTCCTGACTTTCAGGTTCCAAGTAAGCTGTGGGACAGTAATGGTTTACAGCAATAAGGAGACTGGATATGTGATGCTCTCCAGTTTGGAGGTAAGTTGAGTGGACCCACTTCCTCTTTGCTCTGCCTCCCAAATCATATTTTTTGCGGCTTGTTTGTTTAAGCGGAGCAAGGAGGAATCAGCCAAACAACATCCTGCTTCAGAGCCCCTGTCTGCGCTTGTAGCCACGCCAGGCCATGAATTGGCCCTTTGACTGTGGGGGCACGGCACTGGAATGCTGGGACGAGAAGAGGGGTGCCAGAGTGTTTCAGAAAAAGGGGGTGGGGAGAAAGGGGAAAGGGGGGTCCTGATTGACAGGGGATACGTGTTCGAACAGATCGGCGTCAGTACTTTGGAAAAAAAGTTTGTGGGAGATCTCAAAAGATTTCGTTTAAATCTGTGTGTCTGTTTTCTGGGATGGAACTCACAGCTACAGCCACTCTAAACAGGCACAGGATTGAAATTTTTGTAGCCAAATGTTACACCGGTTTCTGATTCTCACTTGACTCATTGATTGACCGACTGGTCAAGTTAGTTTGCACACCCGAATTCCCGGGCGTGAATACATTTTTGACTGGCGTCCTGCTGCAGCATACCGGAGCCAGCGTACCACTGCCCACTGCAGTGTCCGGGACTCCAGAGGGCCAGAGTCATTTGCCCCCCCGGGCACTAACGGAAACATAGCGGGTCCTCTGTCTGACCTGAACCCATAGCCTTGTACCTGGCGTCCACACAGCACACGCTGTCATGCATGACTGAGACACATTACGGTATGAAATTCAACATCAAGAGCTGGCCCCGTCCACCACCCGCCATTTCCTCAAATACTTTCCACCGCTGCTCCGGAGAGCACTGGCCCGCTGCTGTGTTCCACTACCTCGAGGCTAGTCGTCGCTACAGCCTTCACAACTGTAAGCAGATGCCAGTTTCTTTTGAACCGCTGATGTGGAATGACAAGATGGGCGAAAGCTAGTATGGCTGAATCCCATCCAGTCCTTTTAACTGGTAGTGGTGCTGGAATTGAAGACAGCGATAAAAGGTAGACATTCCCAGAATGGTTGTACTCCAGGTTATGTGTTGGAGATGTTCCTACGATCTCATCCGGGTCATTCAAAGACCAGCTTATCGCAACACTTATCACAACACACATTTGGTGAGAGATGTGCATTGACATGCAATTGTTGTTGGTTTTGGTTTAAAAAGCACAATTGTGGATTTCTTTATGGAAAAACACAGTGATTTTGAAATGCACAAAACTTCACCACACTTTACAGAGTCCAGGCACTTGAGGTAAATTCAATGAGATCCAACAATAGTGAGCTTGTAAAGTGGACTGTAGGAACATACCCCTCTTTTGCAGTGTACGGTAGGAAGTCTCAAAACTGCACAACAATTACTATTTTTGTGGTTGACAGACAAGGAATAGAGATCCTTGTTTGGTGTGTCATGTTGCATTTATTTCTCTATTATCTGCCTGTTTTCCCTCTTTCTTCCCCTTTTCTTTGTATGTTACTCCCTTTTCTGCAATGTCCTTCTCCTTCTCTTTCCCTCCATGTAGTCAGGCTGTCGCTATTTAAAATAAGGTTTAAATTACAGGACTGGCTGTGGCTTTCCATCGTTCCGTCAGAGTTTTTGCCAACTCGCAATTTGCCTAATGGAACCCTGCCATGCTGTTGAACCTAAAGATTCTTTGCAGATGTTGACAGGCAATGACTTTATGAATTGTTGGAAATTGTCGCATGTGCGTTTTGCAGGAACGCTTGGTCAAGTTTGGTTTGTTTCAGAGAAGAACTGTTTGCCTTGTTTTAGGAAATAGCAACTCGCAATGTTGTTGTTGAGGTAAGTCCGTGTTTTCTCATTACAATAAAGACGTAAGATGTGGTGTGTGTGTGTGTGTGTGTGTGTGTGTGCATAAGTCCTCTACGATAACAAGCAGCAGAGTGTGGGTCGGTGTATGTTGCTTGTTGGGATGGATCGAGACTACTTGAGACACATCATGCTGACAGGAGACATTTCTCTCATTCCTGGGCCAAATCGCTAGGTGGATCTAGCAGTCGGGCAGAGACTCCTCTCCTCACGACAACTCCACTGGAGAATGAGACAAAATGAGACAACACCACTGGAGAAAGAGACAAAATGAGACAATTCCACTGGAGAATTAGAAAAAATGAGACAACTCCACTGGAGAATTAGACAAAATGAGACAATTCCACTGGAGAAAGAGACAAAATTAGACATACCTCCACTGGAGAATTAGACAAAATGAGACAATTCCACTGGAGAATGAGACAATTCCACTGGAGAATGAGACAAAATGAGACACAACTCCACTGGAGAATGAGACAAAATAAGACAACTCCACTGGAGAAAGAGACAAAATGAGACATAACTCCACTGGAGAATTAGACAAAATGAGACAATTCCACTGGAGAATGAGACAAAATGAGACACAACTCCACTGGAGAAAGAGACAAAATGAGACACAACTTCACTGGAGAAAGAGACCAAATGAGACACAACTCCACTGGAGAGAAAGATTCATTTAGGACACAACTCCACTGGAGAAAGAGACAAAATGAGCCACAACTCTAGCTGGGACTGACAGGGACATGAAAATATCTCAGTGAGTGTTCTGTCTCCGAGTGATTCATCTTAAACCAAATCATTTGTGAGAGCTCAGGAACTATCCTCCAATGGTGAAAGGCACTTTTATAAACAATCTGTAGGAACTGAAAATGGAGGCCTATTCTACAACAGTGTTATACGTTTGTTGATAATTGATTAAGACAGACTTGTGTTTTTTCCACGTTCAGGATTGTTGTTTCAGTCTATCCTATCCCTCCAGAAGTAGACAATGACTTGGAGCTATTGGAGGTTGTTGATAGAGCCTGTCTTATGTTGTTTTTACACTACATTAGTTTCATGTAGATGAACAAGTGTTGTGGCAAGATTTGGTAAAAGATGCGTTTTGTTATCGCCTAAACAGGTCAATATATAAATTGCTACTAAGGTCTAAAGACGAGGTATATCCCAGGATCACTGGTCCTTTTAGCTCTGTGAACAGAATCAGGAAACTAAGTCGTTGGGAAGCAACTAAAAACATCTCAGACCGTCACCGAAACAATTGTACTACCACTGGCAAACGCACCTGGTCGACGTATATCACCATGTTAGTTACCTGGTAGATAACGCTGCTGAGTGTCTACACCTTCTAGGTCAAGCGTCTGGCCAAAGCACTGCACACACAGCGGACCGGTGTAGGAAGTGTTGGGGAAGAGGGTTTATTCAGGAATGTGTAGGATGGTGGTCTTGGCCTGTCCTTGTCCCACGCCCCCACTCCCTCTCTCCCCCCCGCCCCTCTCCCTCACTCCCCCACCCCTCTCCCTGTTTCTCCCCCACCCCTCTCCCTCCCTATCTCTCAGTGTCTTCCTCTCTCTCTTCCTCTCTCTCTCTCTCTCTCTCTCTCTCTCTCCCTCTCATTGTCTTTAGCTCCATCTCTCCCTCGGTGTCTCTAACTATTCATGCTAAGGAGGCGTTCAGACCCAGTCTGCTGGCTCTGCTCATCCTTTGAAGTCAAAGTTAAGAAAACAGAACAAACGGCTTTTTCTCCACCTTTTTTTGAAGGAGTCGTGTTTTACATTCTGCGGGATGGATAATGACCCCCCTCCTTGCCAGGAATCTCAGCTGGACGTACTTCCTTTGCCCTCGCTTGTTGACATCTGTTATGTTTTCTCTCATGACTGATTAGCTGAAGTGTCCTCAAGTGTTACTGTGTCCCCTGCCCTTTTTGTACACTTTCTGCCCCTTTTACAGCACAGCTGAGGGCAAATGGAAGAACACTGTGTCCCCTGCCCTTTTTTTACACTTTATGACGCTTTTACAGCACTGCTGAGGGCAAATGGGAGAACATTGTCGCCAGATTTGTGAGTGCAAGGAGCACCTTAGTTGCCGCAACTATCTCAATCTGTTGCTTCAATGCATTTTCCAATTAGCAAAGAAAAACACAGCACCTCCCATGCAGCTCCTCCAGACAGCATTGTGCCTGTCTGGCTGATGATCCAGTCTTCTGATGGCAGAGATAGCCCAGACGCCAACCTAAATGTGGCCCTGCTGTATGGAAGTTGCCCTGTAATGATAGTTGTCTCCAAAAACACAGGACCGGGCCATACCAACAGACAGCCAGACAGACAGGCAGGCAGGGGTGCCGAGAAGCAGCAGTTTTTTTTGTGTGTTTTCTGTGTGCTTTCGGGAAATTTTACGAAACTTCTCTTGGCCACACGGTCCTACATAATGGAGAGGCCCGGTTGGTCCAGGTTGTTGTCCGTGGGTGAATTCTATCCTCCAGTGTTGTCCCCGCCCCTTCACCCCCCCTGCTCCATACCCTCTTCTCCCTCCCGTTTCCCCCTCTTCTCTGTCAGCGCAGTGGAAGAGTCTAATAACTGGAGGGGAATCTAATCCTTGGCACAGGATGAGAGACATGGGTCTCCCTCCCTCTGTCTCTCTCTCTTTCTCTTTCACTCTCAAGTCTCTCCCACTTTTTTTCTTGTTCGGCGCTGGCTATGGTTGGCAGGGTCTCTCTCCCTCACTCACACACACACTTGCGCTGTCTCACTCTGTGTCTCTCTCGGTCTCTCTCTTGCTCTCTCACAGTCCTACTTCTCTCTCTGTGCGTCTCTTGTCGCCCTCTCTCACTTCTCTTTCCTTCCTTCCCTCACTCCGTCTCTCTCTATCCCTCCACGCTCGTTGAGGTTGGCAGGGGTTTCTGCTCCTATAGAGTCAGAGCTAGCTGCGAAGCGGGGTGTTCATTTATCCCAGTACGGACTGAGAGAAAAAAAGGAGCAGAAGAAAGGTCCGTGTGGCGGTGTGGTGGTTAGAGGTTCAGGAGCCTGTGGGGAGCCAGCAGGAAACGACTTGTCTGACCTCTGAACTTGGAGTGGTACTTTTTTTGCCTCACGTCTTAGTGAGAGAGCCTCATACGCAGTAGAAACAGCAGTTTTACCAGGAAGAACTACTTATTTTTCAGCTGTTCTAAAATGTTTATTAGTGATATACTGTATGTTCAGGTGGGCGGGTAAAATCACAGGGAAAGCCAGATCGGGGGGAAATCCATTATTCATCTGTTAGTCATAACCTTTACATATTACAACCCGTGTAAGCTGTTATTTGCAACCCACACATATGCTATTGTATAGCAGAGACTAGAACACAACAATCACACACAAATAGAGGTTGAATAAATTCCTTCCCATGTGTGAGTCATCACAAAACCACAGGTTGTAAAAAAGCTAAGACCTACCCAGAATTTCAGCACCATTTTGACGAACGCTTTTTAGGCACAGGCAACTTTTAGCCAGTTAGCCATCAGAGGAGAGTATCTTTTGTTGTCTAATGTTAGTTTTTTTCTGTCACTGATGTTTTGACTTTGATTTGATTGGTAGTTGTTTTCTATCGAAGGCCCACCCACAGTTGAGCCTGGTTGATTTAATTGGTTTATTGTTTAATTTTTTTAAATAAAGGTGTGTTTGTTTGCCAAACCATAAATTCCCTTTAAGTACCCTTTTAGCCAGGCGACATGAAATACATGGCCTATACACATACAACAGAGGTGGCGCATATTCGCACCATCGGATAATCTCGTTTTTGGTAGATAATTCACCCCTCGTATACTTTAAGAAAAATTAAGAAAACAAAAAGAGAAAGTGGAGAGAAATTGTAAATGATGTTTTTGGGGAAACCTGGTGTCCCTTGGTATTCAGAGTATGTACAGATGTATCAGGGGTCACTATACCAGACCAGGAAACATTTACTAGCACTCATTCATCCAATGCATTATTACTTACAATGTGTTCATTACCAGTTAATACTTGTTTATTACCAGTGAAAACGTGTTTATTCAAAGGCCTTTTAGTTATCTCAGTGCAGTGGACAATACAAAGAATTATAAACCGGGGGGTTCTAAATCTGAATGCTGATTGGCTAGAAGGTATATGTATATGTCACCTTGTGGTACACGTATAACAATGCAATTATTTTAACCGTTCCATTTATGTTGGTAACTGTTCTATAAGCACAGTAAGGCACCTCGTTGGTCGGAATTTTGGCACTCCATGTTGCGTCATGCCTAAGCTTTTAACTGTGGAATATTGTCCATTTGCCTCATAGTTTAAATATAGATCAGAAAATATCCTTTAAAATCCCCCAGATAAGATGTATCTCATATAATGGTTGTATACATGTTCTGCAGTGTTTAGTAAACAGGTAAAATGTGAACCGTTCAAGTGGGTTGAACGGTTATAATTAAAGGTCTGACGTGGTACAACATTGGAGAGCAGGGGAACGGGGATAGGAGGGACAGGATGTTTCACTGAGAGTGGCACTAAGAGAGGGTGATTTTGAAAATGCAATAAGAAAAGCTACTTATCTAATTGGTAAACAGAGCTGTTAAAGGTGGTTGGGGTAAATGGTTGCAGTACTGTGTAATTGCTACCAGCTTCTCTCTCCATGTCTGCAACCCCACCCCCCTCTCGAGTCTCTTCCTTGATGTTTTTATTGGATAATGGTGTCAGTTAACCAACAGGAGCATCGGTGTTGAATATGACCAAAACCTATACATGAATATGATGTGTTTCACTCTTAACATATCAGAGTACAATTTGTTTTTTCTAACTGGCACTTTCAGTTTAGCGCAACTTTCAGGTTAGACAAGACAATGACAAACAATAAAAACATTGAAATCCTGCAGGAAAAACATGAACCATAACCTAACATATCGATAACCTTTAGATTGGAACCTCCTTTTTAAATTCCACAGACAGTTTACATTCCTGCTCCTCCTTCTCTCCGCCTGTCGCTACCTCTCAGAGGCTCATAGTGACACAGTAAGGCCAGAATCCAGCACTTTGTGTCTGACACAGCTGAACTTCAGAGTCGCCGTCCACCAATCACCATCAATGTCCATCCAAAGTCAAAACGTCCCAAAATAATTCTTGAGTCGTATGCATTTGAGTGATGAACATATCACACAGTCGAAAGAGCGTGCATTTCATGAAGGATTCACATAGTTTCAGTCAATGCAGGGAGAGCTAATCCCTCAAGTTTGACTGCCACGCTTTGTTTGGATCTGGATTTTTCCCGTGGTCTTCCTTCCACATTCTTTCCCATGTGTTTATCCTGCATTATTACAGGGAAGAGCTGTGTGTCTGATCCCGGCTACCAGGCTGTTCCATCTTAATGTGGAGCTGTAAAAACGGCAGAACGTTGGACCTGCCAGGCTGGAATTTGCTAATGACACACATGGGCCTCAGATGAGAAGTGCAATTTGAAAAACTGTGTGTGTGTGCGTGCGTGCGTGCGTGCGCGCGCACGGGTGTGTGTGTGTGTGTGTGTGTGTGTGTGTGCTGGAGTAGTGGAAGGAAGGTATGTTTGGTTCAGTAACAAGGCCCCACATTGAGAAACTCCTGCTAAATGTGTTTGTGTGTGTGTGTGTGTGTGTGTGTGTGTGTGTGTGTGTGTGTGTGTGTGTGTGTGTGTGTGTGGGTGTGTGTGTGGGTGCGAGTGTGTTTGTGTCTGCGCAAATGTGTATGTTTTTTTTTTTACTAATATACACTAACGCAATTAGCTGAGATCTTTACCGACATCCAACTCTGTGAGATTCTCAATTTGTAAATTCAGTCTTTGATCTTTTTCAAAATATTTGGTACCGACCATATCCAACAATTAATGAAAATATATCAGTGTTATCTGTAAATGCATGACATTTCGGTTATATTTCGGTTCGCCTTTCCCCACCGATGCGCAGCAGCCAGGCCAGCGGAGAAGCATGACGTCAACATGTCCAAGGGTATTCAAACACCTTGGGGATTCGGCCGTGGCTTCTGAAACACCTGCTGTTGACATCGTCTCTTACGAAATCAACACCCCGAGATGCCCTCGCTCCGGTGGTCAATCGAGACAACGACTAGTTTACTAAAAGGTGTCCCCCAAAAGGCCAGTTCGTCCCGTAGCCTGTGTACGTTCCAATGATGTGCACGACTTAGCGTATGTCTGTCTTTGTCCTACCTTCTTGTCTCCAGATGTTTTATTATTGATGTCATTAAATAAACGATGTGTTGAATGGGCCTGATGGACGTTGGCATTAACTCCCGGACAAAACAATGCAGCTGACTTGCAGGCAAAAAAGATGCATTTTAAATGTTTCCGAACCATTTAGGTCTGTCAGATTAGGGTTAGAGCCTCCATTATTGCAGACGACTTTCAGATCAGAAAGTGGTCAGCCTCGGATTCCTGTTAGATCAGAAATAGATTTTCTAAATAAATGATCAGGTCCTATATTGAACGGGAGTTTCACAGATCCAATTCAGCTCAGATATCAGTTTTGGGGTGCGAGAAGACCTCCAGTGTGTGTGTGTGTGTGCGTGTGTGTGTGCGTGCGAGTTTGGACACGCCATAGATTGCACAGAAAGTAAATCCACCTAACGAAAACTAAAATGGCTGCAGCGTAAATGTATAGCTCTCCGCCCAGCTTCACCTTCAAGCAGCTTGTTAATAGGAAAGAGGGCGGCCATTAGGGTCCTAGAGAGGGGGGCTAGCCTGAGTATGAAAGGAATGGGGCCACAGGCGCATGGGCTTTAAATCCTCTGTGTCAATAGAGTCTCTGGAGCAAAATAATGGCATCACTCTGTGTGGGAGTTAATGCGAGCTGATAGCATGAGGACTGGGGGGTCAGGGGTTGGTAGGCTCGCGCTACGTTGTCAGGGAGCTGAATGCCGCATAATCCCCCTCCCCCTCTCTCTCTCTCTCTTTTGCTCTCTTCTTTCCTCTCTTTCCCCCTTGCACTCTCTCTTGCACTCTTGCACACTCTCTCGTGCGCTGGCTTTCTCTCTCTCTCCCTCTCTCTCTCTCGCTCTCTCTCGCTCTCTCTTTTGCTCTCTCTCCCCGAGCCTGTTGGGGGAGGTGCCTCTGAAATGGGGGATAGGGGGAAGGCGGACCCCCTGACTGTTCCACGCGGGCTCACCCGTCTGGAATGTAGAGGGGAGGGGGGCGGAGGTAGAAGGGGAAGGGGTGTTGCCGGCCAAGTTGACAGTTTACCAGGGATTTTATAACGTACATCCAATGGCTCATGGGAACAGAGAAACTATATACTGTACATACTACAAGTCAAGGAGGCTTTGTTTGTATAAGAGGTTCATGTGGAATAGGATTGTTTGGCAAAGAACATTTTAAAGTTTCCCTTTTTGTCCATTAGCTATGGGCACAGTGCTCCTGGCCCCTTTCCTATATCTCCAAGTTTTATCAATGGACACCTGTTCATTTAAAGTCAGAGCATCTAATAAACCCTATTCGGTGTTTGAGTCCCGTCTTAACCTCAGTGTAGATATATCAAATGATTCTTTAAGTTGACCACGAACGAAGGATTTGGGTGAAAAGTGTTGTGTGCACATCTCAAGTTAGCTTCGGCCCTTTCATAAATTTTTCGGCTATTCATTGCATGCAGTAAAACCCAGCTGAATGGGTCCCCTCTCTCTGGTGCTTTACTGACCCGGCTATGTGTTTTCACTTCACAATAAAACATTTCCACAACAGATGAATACAACTCAGTCAAATTTAGTGTGAAAATTTACAATCCTGCTTTCTCCCTCCCTCCCTCCCTCCCTCCCTCCCTCCCTCCTCCTCCTCAGACACCGGTACCTCCGTGGGTTCCTCGTCCTCTTGTGGGCGTCGCTCCCACTGGTGCAGCGTGGCCTACTGGGAGCAGAGGACGCGGGTGGGCCGCCTGTACCCGACCCACGAGCCCTCGCTCAGCATCTTCTACGACCTACCTCAGGGCACGGGCCTCTGCCTGGGCCAGCTCGGGGCCGTCGCTAACGGAAGCGACGGTCGCCGCGACGACGCCAGCAGCACGGGTGGCTGCGTCCGACGGACGCGCGGAAAAATCGGCCACGGGATCGTCCTGAGCCGGGAGCCCGACGGCGTCTGGGTGTACAACCGCAGCGAGCACCCCGTGTTCGTCCACTCGCCCACTCTGGACCTGCCCAACCCGGCGAGGGGCCTGGCTGTGAGGCGGGTCATGCCGGGCTACTCACTCAAAGTGTTTGACTATGACAAGTCCAGCTGGATCCTGCAGCAGGGCATAGAGCCCCCTGGTGGGCTGGAGGGCCCCTACGACCCCAACAGTGTCAGGATCAGCTTCGCAAAGGGCTGGGGCCCCTGCTACTCCCGACAGTTCATCACCTCCTGTCCCTGTTGGGTGGAGGTGCTTCTCAATACCCACAGATAGCACACGGACGCACGGGTGGATGAGAAGGGGGGTTACCGAGGACAGACACTCACACACACACACACACACACACACACTCGCGCACACACAAGCACACACACACAGGTGCTCTACGACATTCAAATACACATTTACTGTGCATTTACAAGATAAAGATACACATTGTAAAACATAGTTGGTTATTGCACACACACACACACACACACACACACACACACACACAGACACTCACACAGGTGCTCTATGGCATTTATATACACATTTACTGTGCATTTACAAGATAAAGATTCACACAGTAAAACATCGTTGGTCATTACACACACACACACAAACACACACACAGACACACACACAGACAGCTATCTCAACCAACTATCCCAAATATAATCTACCTAGATTTAATATAAAGTTTTATATATTATATGAAATATATTATACTTGTAAATACTGAGTCATTTTTACAATGTAATTATTTATGTATAGTGTAATGTGTATATGGACAAAATAAAAAAGGAACAGAATTATGCACTTTGGATTCTATATATGTATTATAGAGTTTCTCAATGCCTTTTGGAAAAAAAATGTATACTGCAAAAAAAAAAAAACAATAGGAAACCCCTGGTTTTAGTCATATTTTATCAATTACCTGAAAAGTTATGCCATTCACACATTGCCAATAAAGTACTCATATTATATGAATTTGGGCTGTCTAACATTCCATGTGTCTGTTTACTGATATGTTTACTGAGTTTTGTGAAATGAGTTGAGATAGTTCATAGGGCTCTAGTGTTTCATTCGTGTCATAGTGTTATAATCAGGAGTAGAATATCAAGTGAGTTATTAGTTAATATCAAGACAGGAGTGCTTCAAACAATCAAACAAATCCATCAAAATCATTTGCAAATGTTCAAACGCCTTTTGCATTTTCAGTTGTCTTAAAGTGCTTTACAGACATACATCCTAAATACCAAAAGAGCAAGCAATTCCAGACCACAGTGGCTTAAAAAAACTCCCCAGAAAGTCAGTGACCAAAGAAGAAAACTAGAGAAGAACCAGGCTCAGAGGTTTGTCGAGAAGCACCAGGCTCAGAGGGTTGTCGAGAAGCACCAGGCTCAGAGGGTTGTCGAGAAGCACCAGGCTGAGAGGGTTGTCGAGAAGCACCAGGCTCAGAGGGTTGTCGAGAAGCACCAGGCTCAGAGGGTTGTCGAGAAGCACCAGGCTCAGAGGGTTGACGAGAAGCACCAGGCTCAGAGGGTTGGTTAGAAGAACCAGGCTCAGAGGGTTGGTGAGAAGCACCAGGCTCAAAGGGTTGGCAAGAAGCACCAGGCTCAGAGGGTTGGTTAGAAGCACCAGGCTCAGAGGGGTGGCGAGATTATGATCATTTAAAGTTGGAGCATGTAAACCTGGTGCATTTTGCTTTCTCTTTCATGAAGCCACGGTCTCTCTATTGAATATATGGCTGTGTTACCAACCTACGGCCACATCAACCAATGCATTTGGCCATTTCCTCAAGTTCCTGGAGCCGATGGGGAAGTCTCAGTGTGGACATCTCTCGGTCAGCTGCCACGCCGCATGAAGAGCGGAGGGTTAGGGACTGTCTGTCGTCCCCACATTACCAAATGAGTTGTAATGAACCACTGGGTGCATTTGGCAACGGTCTGCATTGGCTACATTCATTTGTGTGCCGAAGAAAACACCTACCAACACCCCCGAAAAAGAACGGCACTTTCTAAACGGTTTCTGCTCCAATCTGCGGAAATCAGATTCCCTCCCCTCAACTCCCTCCATGGGAAGAGGGCCCAGCAATACCAATGGAAACACACAGCGGGTAGTTGTGAGAAACTGAAAACGCATAGCTGAATGATTACACAACAAACCACAGCGGGTACGTGGGCCCGGACCGACTCCAGTAGGAGAAAGTTCTGTGTTTATAGCACAATGGCATCCTGTTTGAGTCTTTCAACAACACAAGTATTTGTGGAAGCTCTCGTATTTGGGTAAGAAGCTAAGAGAGAATGGCTTGCTGGAAAGGCAATGTAAGCAGTGGTGGTTTGACAGGCCATGGCTATGAATTGTGTCTCAAGACGCCTGTGTTTCATTCTATGAGGGTGGCCATTTTGTTTTTGTCTCTGATTAAGATGTGAGCTGCTGCATTTTGAAAGCTGTAATTAGTTGTAAGCTTGAAAAGTAAACAAGGGCTGATTACGCAACGATTTTGATACAGAATCAAGTTCAGCCATTTAAATGTAGATGTTTTTTCCGATGTTTTTTTTCTTCTGTAATTTGCATTACTCCTATCAAAGGCTATGTGAAAAAGTGTGAAACCGCAGTAGTTGAAAAATCTGTGCAAAATGATCAGTAGATGTTGCAAGTTGAAATCCTGGAATAATGCAGGCTCAAACACAAACCAATTAAAGCGAAATCACAGGGTTAGCAGTATATATCGCCGTAAGATGCATTCCAAGATCACCAGTCATTTTTAAAGGGGTGCTTGTAAAAAAAGGATTCCCAAAAATTGTGAACTTGTCAATGACTTTCGACGAAGCAGGGCCCTAATCTCGAATTGGATATACCAGAATTATGCCTTTTTTTAAAGGTAAAAAATGGGATATTTAGTGGATTGATAGAAGGGCGGTTGGAGGTAAGTTAGCAATGAGTTACATCTCATTTGGGTTGTATTCATTAGACACCAAATGGTAAAAATTACATAAACATTGAGGGACTACCTAAAGTCTTTTTTTTTGCCATGGTGTGTGCCCTACTGACCAAATTTATTTCTCATCTGAAAAGAGTGCTCTTGACACTCCACCTGTCACTGTTTTCCTTTGTCGGGATTCAAAGAGATGACAAACAGATGAAATAGTCTCCAGCTGCTTTTGGAGGAGGAGGTCCTTGGCTTGAGGAGCTGCTTGTGGTGTGGTGTTGACCCCACGTTGAACTGAGAATGAAGTGGGCTAATTCAAAGGAACTTCCCAGTGTGTCCGTTATCTATTTGAGTACAACACGCATCAGTTTTTTTTTTAACAAAGGTACCTGTCTACAGGAATGACGAGTCTATCTTTGGCTAGAACCAAACCCAAGAGAATGTATCGTAATTAATAATGATTAAAATATGTAATACAATGTTTAACAAATGTATAATAGATGCCAAAACCTAGAAAATTGTGTGTTTGCATTTACAGTTTGCATGTGAAACCTATGACAAGCTCATGCATTTCAATTTGTTATGTGGAGATCACAGATCATTCCAGTAAATGGCTTTTATCATACTATTTTACCTTGCAGAACATTTCTATGGGCAGCTTATCATTTGGACAGACAATAAAGAGTCTTCAGACTATGGCTTGTAGTATAATTATTTATAGATTCTTAGGTAAGTGCACAGATGTCAGAACCAACTAGACTGAACAACACGATTTCGAATTCCAGCAGATTATTGATTCAAGACTCAAACAAATGATAACATTAGGAGGGGTCGTTCATACATACATAAACATGTGTGTGCTTTACTTATTGCCATGTAATGTAATGTAATGTATCTCAACATGACTGACCCAAATCCCATGGGAGTTGCTTCTATGAAGCAGGGTCTTAAACACATGTTGGGATATCACAAAATCTAGGAGAAAAACTGGGGGGGTTAAGAAAAAAAATATTACTGACAGACTTTCAAAATATTTATATAATTTAACCCTCTATGCCAGTGATGCATTTTTCCACAAAAGGGGGGCAAAATGTAATGCCAAATAATAAAAGGTGGATGAAGCTGTTTTCCACCATCGCTAGATACAAAGCATTACTGTTTGATCACGGTTTGTTTAGCATTACGAGATACGGAGGCCTTCTGGCACGCTGGCTTTTCCAATTTGTGGTTGCCCACTCAGCATTCGTCTCGATGCCTACAGTTCCGCACACAGTCAGCATCAAGCCGGTCGGCCTTGGTAGCATGGTGTACAGGACGCTATACAGGGCGTATGGCAGTGACGCTACTCGCCTTCAATGAATGACTGCAGCGCTGTTTATTTTCGACCCTGTCTTTTTGTTTTGTT
Organism: Esox niger; assembly: GCA_016801105.1. Taxonomy (NCBI): domain Eukaryota; kingdom Metazoa; phylum Chordata; class Actinopteri; order Esociformes; family Esocidae; genus Esox; species Esox niger. The sequence goes on from JACXGJ010002005.1 coordinate 44,429, forward strand.
TCTCTAAGCACCACGTCTGTCAGCCTCGGTGTAATTAAATGGAGACAGAGAGACATGAGGGGGAAATGCAGCCTTCTCTTTCGGCAGCTGTGAGCCACAACCAGCACTGCCTGGAGGTGCTCTCCACTTGAACCTCGGCCAAGTTTTTTTCTCCTTCTTGTTTTAACCCTTTGTATCACAGTGTTTTTCCTCATGTCAACCTGAGGCTGGGGTGGGGGTTCATTGACAGAAAAATACATTGCTGATTCATCATTGTCACTTGTATGGTTTGTTAATGAATAAACTATTTACTGCATTTACGAACTGATATTGGAGAAAAGTATTTATTTATATCAGTATACTGTACCTATCATGCATCCACTGGTCACTGTCGATCTTTGGTATACTCACAATTCTGCATTAAAAAATTATTATTAGATACACAGAAGCTTTTTTACCTTCAGAATTATTATCTCCCTTTAAAATGTATTAATTCGTTAAATTGATAGTTCTAATTGTGCATAATCAGCAAATTCCTATTTTTCCCTAAAATGGGTAAGGTCAGGGACCCTATCCGTGTCACGATAAAACGATTGAGTTTTCCCCTATAGTGTCTGATGATGTGGGATAAGAAATAACAAAGGATCTGAGTCCATTTGTTCATCTTTCTAGATCCTTAAGAATGAATGGTCCTTACATGTGGACTTTCCTCTTCTGCTCATCCCACAATGGTTTCAATCAGGTTATGGTCTGAGGACTGGTAAAGCCAAAAAAGCATTTTGACATTTTTGTGAGCCCGTCTCTGATGTTGGTGGCCAGAAATCTCAATATCTTGTCTCATTTTAACCAAAGACACTAATCAAATTTCAGATGACGTTTACAGCAATCATAAAAAATATACGGCTTGCTGGAAGGGAGAACATTTTGGAGACTTGGTGACCCCAAGGTTCAACCACCTCCTGCAATACTCCGACTCAAGTGCGTAGTGCATGGGATCATTGGGTGACAGGGGTGCATGTCCTCCCAAACATTAGAATAAGGTAAGTCCCCAAAATAAGAAGAAGACTGAAAGAAATATTAAATGTGTCCCCTCCCACATCAAACTCAATGCTCTACTCTCGCTCCAACTCCTTGGAACATATTTTATGTCTCAAGCCGACCATCCTCTTCAGTGTGCACGGTGGGCAAAACACACTTGTGTCCTTCGGTCCAATTCTTCACAGCTCCAGTTCACATAAATGTTAAAATCATTCCCACAATGCTGAAGATTTTCATTGCCATTGCCTAATTTATCTACTGAATTAATCTAATTTTCTATGTATGTTCTCTGAACTTCCTCATGTTTGATAGGCGACTATGATTGTTTGACATGTGATTCACCACATATGATATGGGCAAGATATGGAGAGGCTGCCACCAAAGCAGACAGACGGGGGTCCTTGTGAGACTGAGACGCCAAACTGCACGATCTCCACTACCAAGCATACTACGTGCCAGCATGCTATCCCTGGAGAACAAGGTAGACGAACTCAGAGTGAGGATCTCCTTCCAGAGAGACATCAAACACTGTAATAATCTCTGTTTTTCTGAAACTTGGCTCACCCTGGACAAAACAAATTACATCAAGTCAGCGGGATATTGTCACGGTTGAGAAGGCAGGACACAGGCGCAGAGGCGTATAAATAAACGGAGTTTAACCCAAAGACTGACTTGCTTACTATATTTTGCTCTAAGGACCATGAACGCAGTATCAGACAGCAAAAACAAATAATGACTGGCAAGAAACACTAGGAGAGGAGGAACTTATATATGCTCATAATGGGTGAGGAACAAGATATAGGTGAAGACAAAACTAGACACAGATGAGACCATTCAAAGAAAATAGAACATAGAAACAGAGCCAACAGAACCTAAAGACTTTGATCCTAGAAATGTAAAAGCCGGTACAGCACAGTTTGGCTGTTAAAGATACAGTTCATCATGCCGAAATGACAAACCAGTGGTAAAGACTGTACATGTTTGGAATTATCAGAATTCCTGATCCTGTTTTGATCATGTGGACTGGAACATGTTTTCGGGATGCTTCGGGAGACAATGGAAATACATTTGCAGATTCAGTTTCTAGTTTAATCAGGAAATGGATAGAAGTTACACACACGGTTAATCAACCTTCAGCACCAAATAAAGCCCTTCTTGCTCCCCACAAAGCTCATGCTTCTTGGTCTGAACTCTTTCACATGCAACTGGGTCTTGAACCTCCAGACTGGCCGTCCCAGGGGGTGAAGAAAGGCACCACCACGTCCACCACACTGACCCTCAACACGGGGGGGGCCCCACTAGGGTGCGTCCTAAACCCCCTCCTGAATGCGTGGTAACAAACGTCTCCGACTCTGTCATCCGCTGAAGATACGGCAGTGGAAGGCTTAATTGCCGACAACAACAAGACGGTGACAGAGAGGAGGTTGGCGTGCCGACGATGTGGCCTAAGTAAACAAACTCTCCCTTTGCCAAGGAACCGATTGTGAACTTCAACAAGACACCAAGAACACCCCCATCCACAACAATGGAGACGCTGTGGAAAGGCTCACCACTTCTAAGCTCTGTATTGTACATACCTCAGAGGAGTTGAGATGGTCCCTCCATACAGACTCTCCAACGAGGGTTACCAAAGTTGCCCAACATCCAAGCCAGGGACTGTGCCAAACATTCAGGTCCACACTGCAGAGCCAGCACATGGCAATCTGAATATACACTATATCCACATGCCTTTCTGTCTGTTTCAATCAAATTTATTTAAATCAATCAAATTAATTTTATAAAGCCCTTTTTTACATCAGCAGTTGTCACAAAGTCCTTTCACAAAAACACCCGGCCTTAAACCCCAGGGGGCAAACAACAATAGTGATGAACTTCAGTGGCTAGGAAAAACTCCCTAAGAAAGCCATTTATCAATCATATATCCATATACAGTATTGTCCAACTATTTATCACATTTACATTTAAGTCATTTAACGGACTCTTTTAGATCAACTTGCAGTAGTGAGTTCATACATTTCACACCAGGCATCTAGATAGTCACCTCTGGTTCACACCTTTTTGTCAATTGGTCTTCTAAAAAATGAGACGATATATGTGGTGCACATGATTTTGAAACATGATGTCACCTTAGCGTTCACACATTTTCCCTGGCAGACAGTAGACTTCAAACTCATGTAGCTCATAAATACAACTTAAAAAAATCTGTCAACTTCCATTAGGATTTTGTTTGGGTTTTCAGCAGAGAACACACTTCCCATCAATTGCGGTCATACATTTCGCCTATCCAAAGCTCTCTCCCTTTTAAGGCCATGCTTTGGACTGATTAAACATCCCATTACAAAACTCATATTTATCCACAATGCCACTGCAAACACAACGGGGCAAATGTACGTAAAACTGGAGCTTGATTTTCTTCTTTAGGCAACTTAATGTTTTCCACCCAGTCTAAATGGATGCAGGAAATGCTGTCACACCACTTAGCTTTCCAAACTTCCAGAATGAGGTTTTGGCTCTGAGTGATGGCTGTGTGGTGGATTCCAGCTCTGTGTCGGCCGACACCGCTCACATTTCTTTCCTTGGAGTTTGGTGCCTCCCTTGTTCTGGAGTAGAGACTCCATTCTCCCCCTGCTGCCAGTACTAGTCATCTCACATCCAGTGTGTGTGGGTGTGTGTGCACGCGTGTGTGTGTGTGTGTGTGTGTGTGTGTGAGTGTGTGAGTTTGGGTGTGATCCTGGTTTCCCTCTACATGTCATGTGGGGACCTGAAGTCTCTATAAACACATTAAAACCTAAGAATTCAGTCCCCACAAGGTTTTTCAGCCCATCCCCACCAAGGTAAAAAGGCTATTTCCGGTTTAGCGAATACTTTCAAGGTAAAATTTCCAGTTGGGTTTATTGTTAAAATTTGTGTTGGTTTCAGGTTAAGGCTTAATTGTTGGGTTAGTATGGTTAAAGTTAGGGCAGAGTTAAAGTCAGGATTAGGATAGTAAAGGTTTTTCCTCCGGCACTATAATTTAAAACAGGAATTAAATGTGATTATTTAAATACATTTAAAAGGATAATAATTAAAGCATCATTCTGCCCCCTGGGAAAGCTATACTTTCAATATTCATCCAATCATGTCCAAGTGTCATGATTTAGACTTTGATTGATCTTCTGACAGAATAACTTAAGATTTTGTCTGCATGTACACAACATTATGTATGTACTGTTGTTGTTTTTCTTTGTGTTATTTTAATGCTATCATTTTACTGCAATAAGTGTATGGATGAATGGCATTTTGGGAAGACTATCATGAAAATAAATGTACTCGTCTGCCAAGAATAGCGAAAATTATATTCTACTTGTATTGTCCCAATTGTGCCTCGCCTCTGTAAGATCACACAAAATGTTTTACTTATGGAATGCTTTCCAATGTGAACACCTACTGTACGCTTCATCCTATAGTCGTAACAATAACAGGTTAGTGCTCGGTTAGACCTGTCAGAACTCAGTACGCATGGTGTCTGAAAAGCAGTTAACACCGACAGGAATCAGTGTTATGGATGAGCCCCAAGCCAAATGCTGATACATTTGACAGCATTACAAGTGGTGACACTTACCTCTGCTCCTTTCCCACAGCTACTGTATGGATAAAGCAAAGGGGGAGGAAGGTAATAAGTGGAATGCTTCATTAAACATGTTTTAACTAAAGTACGCTGACAACTCACTCTCATAATTGCGGCGTGGACGGAAGATTAGCCCTGAAGGCGGTAGAATGTGGAATACGGTGCAACGTCCCCAAACAATGCTTAAATAACGAAAACAGCATTGATTTCATTAAATTCTACTGCTGACATCTTCCTTTGATATAGAACACAATAATTTGCGTTATTATCTGAGCAAAGTTTAATCATATTTGACAATAAATTAGAAGAACATTTGTCCCTTGAAGTATATTGAAGTCTTTGTCTGAAAAAATCTCTGTCAGGTCATTATAAATAACTCCACAGATATGGGAACAGATGACAGTTGGTTTAGCCTCTGTATTCAAACCTCAAAATTGACTCTTTTCATCTTTTTCTCTCAACCGCTCTCCCTCTGTCTCTCTCTTTCTCTCTTCATATCAAAGCCTTCTCTCTGACGGTGTGGACTAGACTAGAACAAGACTTCATTGTCATGTCTCTTGAACCAGCCAGAAAACACAAAAACGTTTTCATTTCTGTTTCTTTGTGAATATAAGGTGGCAAAAAAAGAGAGAAAAGGTGGAATGGAGAGGACTTGTCCGCACCACACAAAGGCTACTTTTCTGTGGGTTACCGGTCCAGGTGACATGTTTGAAATCGAAGAACATAATTTCAGCCCGTCACTGAGACAAGAAAAGATTTTTCAGAAAATACCCTTTTGCCTTGTTGTAACCAGATCGTTGTCCTGTAGAGATGTTAGCAGTATCATTGCTGTATAGAACAGAGAGTAAGGGAGATGGGAGTTAAGGAATTTCCCACAAAGTGGTCAACGACTCAGCTAGGTTCTTGCGTTGTTCCGGTTGCCTTGTTCGAGTGGTTTGATGGTAGTCTTCGACGCCTCTGTGAGGCTCGTCAGTCAAATGCGATGGAGTTGAAGGGATTCCTTCACTGTCACTCTATAGCAACTACTCCCATGATGTCCAAGGGGCAGCATTAAAGCAGTAGTAGTCATGGCAGGCCGGGAAAAAACCTCTTGAGGTAGGTGTTACCACACGCCCTCAAGTGCTGAACTTCCACTACTGTCTGCTTCACATCTCTTCTGGCTGTAGGCGACCATGTAAAACTTTGGTTGGGCTAATCTCTCTGTCCCTTTGGATCCATGAAGATCAAAGGCGGGTTGTTGAGAACATCTAATAGCAGTGGTGAGCCAAAAACACTGAGAAGACCGAGTCTACATTCAGTAAATCCTGATCCGACAACATCGATTTCTGGAATTCATCCGACTGTGGGTCAGCTAGTTTTGTATATGTGTCTTAATTGTCCTTGCTAGGTTGTGTATATGTAACAATTTCCTGGCATACACGATTGTCTGTTGACAGGTTATTGAAAAAGAAATCCATGGAATTCCTTTGGAATCTCTATGGAATTTTGAGGCACTGACATAAAAGAGAGATATTACTCCCGCATTGTGCCCTGTGCCAGGATTCCTGTGATTCTGCCTGTGTGGTCTAGCTTTTCAGATTTATTGGTTATTAAATAGTCCACATGTCCACATGGTTTTAAGTCATCATTTAAAGCCTCGCCCAGTTTGGAACTCCAGTGGATTTATCAAGAAATACAGACAATTATCCAGGATTAATTGGGCTCCTATCATTATGATGTAGGCCATGATTAATGACTTCTCAGTTCACCAGTGTGCAATTTATTCACGTTTCACACGTTAAAAGAAGCTGTACACAGATGCAGTAACACAGTGAAACAGAAGCATGTTGTGTCATGAGGGGAGAGTTTAGCACTCTATTAAAACTCTGCTTCATGAAGCATTTATAATGGCCAAGTAATAAGAAGTAGAAATCCCAGACGGAATCAACGTTTTTTTCCCACAAACCATGTGATGTAGGCTGCCTGTGCTAGTTTTACACTACATCAACACCTGTAAGGAATCTGTGGTAGCGCAGTATCCACAGCCCAGGTAACGATTACAATATGGAGCCAACATTAAGACAGGCCAAGGATTCAAATGTTGGGCCGACTGCGCTTCCTGTGTGGAGGATGTGATTGGTCTGATGCAGTATCCAATAAGGAATGACCTGACTCCGCACTTGAAGTGTCTCTCGAAAGGCTTCGTCCAGTTCCAGACAAGCATGCACCCAAGAAAGTCTTGGAACTATCTAGTACCCATAGATAGATGTGGAACTGAATGACAATAACAAGCTGTTACTTACAGCCTTGACAGCAAATTACTTTGGTTGGTAGCAGACAATACTGCCAAGCCTATTAGCCAATAAAGAAAATGTCTGTCCCAAGACCTGGGAGGGACGCCAAAGTCATTCCGTTTCTCAACAATAGCGAAGCGCCCTTTAATGGTTTGAACAGTCGACCAGTCAGCCTGCTACTGTTTTCTGGCAAACGTTGGGCAAGAAATATGTTTGTCCACATAGTTAACAACACACTTTGAGAACGATTAAGAAAGGACATTGAAGGGCGAAGCCCTGCATATTGTCTGAATGGAATTGATTGAAACATGTGGCTGTAGGTTTTCGTACTCTGCATGTCGTGGATTGAGAGTTTCCTACAGACGAACTGAGGCCCCCTATCCTGCATCAGCATCAGGCCAACTGCCTGTAACTATCAACTGACCCTGAACGCAGCTCAAGTGTTTCCCCTACAAGAAGCAAACCGGCGCCCAACCAGGCCCTGTTTGGCTGAAGATAAAAAGGCCACAGGTGAGAAGCTCAGGGAAGATGTCAGAGGAAGCCACAGTGCCACCAAGGGACATGCCTGCAGCGCCACTCCCAGCTGCCCTACATGACTTAGTGCCACAGTGATGTGGAAGCTGACGGCGCAGGAAGACAGGCCGGGGAGGAAGTGCGCAGAGGACGCTTGAACACTGATCGACCAGCCCCTAGCGGTTCGTCTTTCAGTTTTGGATTTCCTCTCGTTTCTCCTGAGGTTTTTTGTTTAAAAAAATACTCAGTGCCGTGAACATTTGTCATGTGTTCGATCCATGTGCCTCGCCTTGTTACACTACAGTCTCTACTTGAACAAACAGGGGACTCGGTAATAGAAGTTCTCCAATATAAATTGGTATAGTTTGGACAACCGCAGGGCAGATGACTACGACATTGTTCTCCGTTTTTTGACCAGTGGACCTACATACCGGCCCTTGTTTTTTGTGGTGTAGTGCAGCAGAGTAACACAGGTGAACGGCAGTTGGTCTAGAAATGTGAACCACTTGCATCAATTCTGTAGCTCTTAAATCCACACAGACGGTGAACGTCAATCATGTGCAAGTCAGTCAATATTGCTTGATAGGCTTTTAAGATCCCCCAAAAACACTCTGATCGTGTCTAAAAAGGATCTGACTCGGTCTGAGATATCTTCCCAACAATAACAACCCTGATCAATAGGTTCATATGCACACCGGGTTGATTTGGGAGAGACACGGTTTTGTTTTCAAATATTTGACGTAAAATATTTATTATAATAATATAAATAGTGTTGTAATTTTTTCATTAATCTATCCTATTACATTTAAAAAGTGAAAATTTTGAAGGGCCAGTAACAGTCCTGCCAAACAGTATCATGTGTGAAAATAGTAATGTCAAAATTGTAAGGAACAGAAATCCCCGTAAGAAACCTGACAGTCCTCAACTTTTCCTTAGAATATTCCATGTCCTGTGTTGTACAATGAAAAGATGTCACACACTGTATGTAATCTGTGGTACCAATTGGACCCAGGCTATTATAAAATGTCAAGGAGCCTCTGGTACCACTGGGATGTCTACCAATGTCTATCTATATGTGAGAAAGTTCTCTGGTCACATTTATGAAAGTATGTTTTGAATATTAATAGCCTACTCTTTGGATCAGCCCTTGGAGCAAGATTTAAGCAATTATTAGTGAATAGAACATATATTAACCTATATTATACCTTGCACAAAGTTGTAGTGCAGAATACATCACGGATGAACAATTTAGTAATCCCTTGTGAAAGTTTTCTCATTTGAAGTATTCCTAAAGTGCGACCAAACGGGGAGAGACAGACCGATATGAAGAGATAAGACTTGGCCTCCCTCCCTCCCCCCGATGGTGGGATGTTCTCAGCAGTTCCAGAGCCGCACTGGCGACCGGCAGTCGGACTGGCTCCAGAGGCTGGCCCGGCATAGACAAACAGCTAGACATTCTGTCATGGGCTTCACTTTCACCGGGCTCAGCTAAACAAGCTCCCCGAGCACACTGCAAAAACACACACACACACACACAGGCAGGCAGACAGGCAGGCACTAACACACACGCACACACACGCACACACACACACATGCACGCATGCACAGACACACTTCCTTCCGCGATGCCTGAACCCGATACTGAACACAGGAGCTGTTTACTCTTTTCCACTTGTCCACACACACACTAATTTACGAGGAGAGAGAAGCAGATAGGGCCTGACAGATGACAATGTGTTTACTGAGAGAGACTGAAGCAGATGTACTGTGGGTACTGTATTCTGATGGATGATGTACTGAGACTGCAAGATGTTCATTACAGAGCCCGCTGGTTCCCCTATTCCTGCCCTGTCTGGCTGAATGCTACAGACACCTGAACATGCTGAACACATAGAGTACAATCTACTATCCATCTGGTCTCAATTCGCTTACAGCCGTTTTAGTAAAAATTGGAAGTGTTACTCTTTTTTTTATTGAATGTCTTCCTGTTTGGTTTCTCCCACTTTATGTATAATGAATCACTGTGTTTATAAAACTGTGCATTATATTAGGAACTATAACTTTAATCTGTATAAATTTGGTCAAAGGTACCGAAATGTTCTGAAACAGGATAAAATTCCAGGATCTTTTTGCTTGTTCTTTTTCTATATATGTTTCTATATAATAAATTGAAAAGAGGTAAAATCTAGTATCTGACTTATGTTGGCCTTTAAGTAAAGATTAAAAAAATAATAAATGAATGGTTGGATATTGATTAATGTAACAATTTCTGTTGTTTTTGCACTACTTCTGCTTAACTAAATGGAAAAGACTTTCGGCCTGAGATTTAAAAACGTTATTGTAAGCAGTTTTCTTCCTAATAATGATTGTCTGTAATTATTTCTTATTCTGTTTATGGAACTGAAGGATTTACAGAACCAGACTTCTTTAATAACTGCTCATTCCATTTCAATACAGATTGAGTGAGATGTCATCTTTAAACCTTGACAGCCACAAGGAGTATCGTTCGGTGATGTCCAACAATTGCCATTCTAGCCCCTTTATACTATAAAAATCTTCGGCGCAAATCTGGCATCAAGCCTCGTTAATTTAAATAAAGCTATTGTAGTGTAAAAACATTGTGCAAAGTCAATATTAGTAAGTTGGTTGGACTAAATCACTTTTTTTTGTTGTTACCTTAATCTGTCAATGATGTAGGTATATACGAATGGGTGGTTTATGTCAACATCAACCCTTAGATCAAGTACAATTATTAGTTTTTTATTGTTGACTTCTACTCGCAGACATAAAATCATGCATGCGTAGGCTATGAGAACCATCTGATCAAGGTCATAATAAATATAGTCTACGAATAATTGGTTTATAAAAGAGTGTGCAGGCTCTAGTTCCCTGTACAGAAGGCAATGCTAGTGGTGTCAAAGATTGCTCTTTGCTCTCACCTTGTGGTAAAATCAATGTACTACAGTATCGTGTTACATGATCTCGGTGTGTACCCACAGACTCATCGGCACATTTTATTATTTCATTCTTTCTAGCCTATTACAATAAAATGTAGAGCGATGGTCCATGGTAGTGAGTAATGCTGCATGACCAAGAATAAGACATGGATGCAGAGATTCAGAAACATACGTGACCAATGGGTGGACACGCGTCCAGCCCTATAAATCCGGATGAGTGACGGCCCCATAATTCTTTCAGCGTGTCGTCAGGCGCACAGGTAATTACGCAGTGGTTCCATGACTGGCTGGGACGGACGGAACCCCACTGAGATCATCTGAAGACCCAGAGTGCATGATAACGTGGGGTTACACACACACACACACACACACACACACACATAAACCGATATGCCTTAGGGTAGAAGGGGAGAGATAAATGAGGCGAAGTGGCTTAGCCAAACAGAACAGCCCCTGGGGTGGATTTGCAACCCAAAGAGGCCCCACCCGCGCTGACATTAGCATGTTTATAGAGGTTGAATGTGTTTGTTTACATTCCACCGCCCCTGGAATCACCTTTTGATGAAACCTATTAGGAGCAAAGGAGTCTGGGAGAAGCCAGTGTTCTGTGATGACGGCTAGCACATGAATGGTTGTGTTCACCTCGTTGTGTACCAAACAAACCTGATGATTTCAACCCTAAGATGACATTTACAGTCACTCATCCTATTCCATGGCGTTGTGGTTGGTTATATCCCACTGTGGGAATACCTGCGTCTTAAACCTGTCTTCTACATGCAGACACAAGTGGCCATTTTTGGCTCACATAAATCCTTTTGTTAATGTATTTTCCATTTGCAAAATTAATTCCCGAAAGCCTCATAATAGAATATGATGTTGTGTCTGTGAATTAGAATTGGCACAACAATTTTACGCAATTTGATGAGAAAACAAACAAAAACAGCGTTCTCACTCACACTGTCCAACCCTAGAAATACAATGGCAGCCCTGGGACATCATTTGCATACTGTCAAGGAAGTGAATGGAGAAATGATATCAACCACAGACAGAGTCAATGGGCTATGAACTGATGCCGGATCTTCAAAGCATGTCAGACAGTTTGACTAAAGGCTTTAGATCATATAAATGCAAATTTGGGATTATTGTCATTACACGTGACACCAAGTTCCATTACGGTTTAGTGCAGGGAAGGGTTTCACTCAAGGTGGGGGTCTCATTGCCAATACTGGCCCTGCAGAACTCTGGGACCCACATTTCTGTCCCAATCCACTCCTGTTCATTCTAATAATCCCTTTTTTTGGATGACATGGCCAAGTTACCATGGCCAACAGCAAAAGACAGAATTAGTGAAGTGTGTGCTAAACATTGACGTTTGTTTATTTTCTTTTTGTATTATTTACAATTGATTAGACAAAAAAATATGTGTCGCAATAAAAGTTAGGATTCAGATTTTGGCAATGATTGTAGATGTCTTCATTGATTGATGATTATGGGATAGAAATTCTGAAAATTATTTTCAGTCAATTGTGATGGATAGTCTACAGGAAAAGTTATGTCTAATGTGAAATGAGAGAAATAAACTGTAACAGATTTCTTTCAGCACTTCAAAGACTCCTTTTGAAACATGTGCCTTACATTGTTTGATCTTGGGCTGTTTTGTTAGGATGACTAAACTGACAGAATTACACTGTTATGTTATTACTGACTAAACTGACAGAATTACACTACATTATGTTAATAATTACTAAACGGACAAAATTTCACCGTTATGTTTTGAAGACTGAACCAATGTTGTCATTATATTTCACCAAAAACATAGTGGTTGAATCAATTATCTTGGTGGTGTAAGATTTTTACAAACCAAATTAAAGCAACATTAGTTGTTTTGAAAGCAAACGATTTTGGGTGCTATAGGTTTATCAGAGGTTTATTATGTGCTATTGGTTTATCAGAGGCTTATCAGGTGCTATAGGTTTATCAAATGGTATAGGTTTATCAAATGCTATAGGTTTATCAGGTGCTATAGGTTTATAAAATGCTATAGGTTTACCAGGTCCTATTGGTTTATCAAATGCTGTAGGTTTATCAGGTGCTATAGGTTAATTAGAGATTTAACAGGTGTTATAGGTTTATTGGGTGCTATAAGTTAATCAGAGGTTTATCAGGTGCTATAGGTTTATTAGAGGTTTATCAGGTGCTATAAGTTTATCAGAGGTTTATCAGGTGCTATAGGTTTATTAGAGGTTCATCAGCTGCTATAGGTTTATCAGAGGTTTATCAGGTGCTATCGGTTTATCAGTCGCTATAAGTTAATCAGAGGTTTATCAGGTGCTATAGGTTTATCAGAGGTTTATCAGGTGCTATAGGTTTATCAGGTGCTATCGGTTTATCCGGTGCTATCGGTTTATCAGTAGCTATAGGTTTATCAGAGGTTTATCAGGTGCTATAGGTTTATCAGAGGATTATCAGGAGCTATATGTTTATTAGAGGTTTATCAGAGGTTTAGCAGGTGCTATATGTTTAGCAGAGGTTAATCAGGTGCTATAGGTTTAGCAGATGCTATAGGTTTAACAGAGGTTTATCAGAGGTTTAGCAGGTGTTATAGGTTTAGCAGATGCTATAGGTTTAGCAGAGGTTTATCAGGTGCTATAGGTTTAGCAGGTGCAATAGGTTTAGCAGAGGTTTATCAGGTGCTATAGGTTTATCAGGTGCTATAGGTTTAGCAGGCGCTATAGGCTTATCAGAGGTTTATCAGGTGCTATAGATTTAGCAGGGGTTTATCAGGTGCTATAGGTTTAGCAGAGGTTAATCAGATGCTATAGGTTTAGCAGATGCTATAGTTTTATCAGAGGTTTATCAGGTGCTATAGATTTAGCAGGGGTTTATCAGGTGCTATAGGTTTAGCGGAGGTTTATCAGATGCTATAGGTTTATTAGGTGCTATAGGTTTAGATTCTAGTCCCTTGAAACAGAAGACACGTGCATCCCTATCCCCAAACGACCTGCCTGAACGTCATTTTGATTGTGACTCTTTTTGGAAGACAGGAAAATTGATAGTTTTCCCAAATTTGCTGTACCAAGCAAACACATTCCACTATAAATCAAAAGGTAAGCCATGAAGCGTTGCTCTAAGAATCATAGATTGACTCAAGCCAACTGTGGTTTTTCCAGAACACACTTGAACACACCTGTCAGGACTCTTTAGGCCTCCTGACAGAATGTTTTATGGGTAAATGATTCAAAGGAAGAGCTTTTCAGAGAACATGGGTCGTGTTACGTCTGGCAAAAACCAAACATTGAATTCCAGTGTACTGACCCCATATTGAAGGTCGAGAAAAGTGGTAGTGTGATGTCATGGGGATGTTTTGTTGGTATACCTGCAGTGGTCCAAGACCAAATAGTAAAACACGTTTTAGAATGAGTCTGAATTACAAAATGCACAGTTGCCTATGTTACAGTTTATTTCACTGTTTTCTTTTCAGTTAACTCTTCATAATTTTTATCCCATAATCAAAAGTGTGATCAATGAAGACATTCTACAATCAGTGATGCAAAAAAAACAAACCTTCTCTGCAATGTTTTTTCAGGTGTAGTAAGTTGTAAAAAAAATCGGGAAGCATAGAAAGATGTGTCAGTGATTGGAGCACACATTTGCGTCGATTCTGTCCAGCATTTGGCCATGATATCTTGTCCACTTCATAATGAATATCACAATTTTTCATGCCCTTTAGAAAATATCTTTTGACATGGCAATTCCAAACCTGACATTGACCACAGGTTGGAGTGTTGGTGATTGGTGATTGATATTACACCAACTTTTGGCCCGGTAGAAGCCTGCTTTACCAGTAAAGATGTATTTCTGATGTTTTACAGCTGCTCAGTTTGTGGTTTTGACCCTGTCAAGAGGCGATCTGACTTATTCCTCTGCCTTGCTGTCTGTGATGGTGATATGAAAAACAGTTTGACAGCAATCATTGCTAAGGCCAGTTGAGTTTAGGGCAATTATGTTTTCCCAGTTTGGCAATGGGGTTAACAGTTCCATGTAGGCCTAGTTCAGACCTTGAACAAAATTGTGAAATTTCTGGTGGTTCCCAAGAAGGGGCTTGAGAACCACTGCATAAATTATATCATTATAAATGTTAAATGGATTCTGACCTACTAGTCAATCTTTGAATGTGTCACTTTTTTATCTCAGAAAAACACTTAATATAATTTATTGTAGCACAAACACATTTTTGGTGTGTTCTGCTAATAAACATTTATTCCCAGAGTTTAGACAAAGTGTATGATAGCAGGATTCAAATAAGAAAAATTATAAATATTCATTGTCATGTGGAGCAGCACCAGACCATTTTTATACAGTGTCAGGTGTTCATGGTCTTTTGCTTGCTATGAGAAAAGTAATAACACAATGAATAGAAAAAAGCAGCTACTTTCAAATAAGTTTAAGAAACCATGAGAGCTGCAGTATCCTACTTTGCCACTGGGAGGCACTAGATGACCTTGCTTGTTGACAATCGAAAGCCAAAGGCCACAAACACAAAGCTGACTGAATGAGGAAGCATGTGTTGTCTGAATGAGCTCTTTCCTTGTAATGAAAGAATATTGATTGTATCACAAATGGAGGAGCAGTTTACAGCCTTTTTCTTGTTTAGTATGGATTGGAGCAATACATTTCGAAAATACACATCTTTCAGATTATACGCATTCAATTTAAAAACGTTTTTGTGTGTATTCATAAATATACTGTATATACACAGAGAAATATATATGACAACTAGACAGTGAAAAATGTAACTTTGGATGCCTCCAGACAACTGCTGATTCAAAAGGAAAGCCAACATAAAACAAAATAAATACCAGACATACACTGAGTCACTCAGGTGTGCCCATTTAAACCTGAGATATGACCATCTGCTCAGCATATCACAAACTACACAAAGCATCCCCGCATCTCTGTTTCATAACCACTATCAAAGAAAGTGGGTTAGCACACAGGAAATCTTATCACAAACAACAGAAAGTCAGTTCTCGTGTCTCAACAATATTGCCTGAAAGTCATTAGGCATGAGTCACACCATGATGTAGTAGTCATAGCAGTCTACAGTTGTAAGCGCTTGGGCGGCACGACCATTTATGGCTCTGTATGACTTTGTAGTACCCAGGGGGTATGACTCAGAAAAGTTGCTTATACTTAGGTGTGTGTACTTGACCTGCATGACTCAAGTGAACTTGAGCTCACCCACAGTACAATAGAATGGTCGCCTCAGCAAACTGTGATCAGTTCCAAGTGGACATTCACGCCTGAATCATCCTAGCCAAAACAACATAAACTTGAAACGGGCTTACATTGCTGTGTGGTTAAAAGTGGGAGTGGTCAGTGGAAGTCGTTCAGGTATGAAACCTAAAGGGTTAGAATTGTTCCAGTCGCTGCAAGCACTGTACCTGATGAAAAAATATTTAAAATGTTTTGCATATATTGGACATTTTGCCCTTACCGAAGCCATCCTTAGGTCTAAACTAAGCCCTAAATATGCAATTTCTACTAAGCTGTATTGAATTTCAAGGTGGATCATGGATTATTTAGCAATTAATTAAACTAAACGACAGAACTGTGGCACACAGAAATACATTAAAATACTTACAGCATCCCTGTTTCCCAGTTTCCACACACTTCATTGCTGCAGCAACAGCACCTGCCAGTGCCATGTTTCTGGGAGTGGTTGGGGTTAAAAGGTTAGGCTTAAGGGGAATCCTAAGAGTTTCCTCTGGGGAAACGTAATCCAGCCCTGTTCATTTCTATGAGAAAGTAGAGGGGGGGCTGTTAGGTGATGGGAGCATGTTGTGAGAGCATGAACAGAGTGGGATCAAAGTTTAGAAAAGCACCGTTTAAAATCTTAGGCACCTGAAAGTCAAACTAAAGCCATTTATTTGGGTGGTAAGTATGTATTTGAAGAAATATATATGCGTATTTGTTGAAATTGTTTAGGATTTATCATTTCATTAGGATCCCAATTAGCTACTGATAATTGTAGCCAATTCTATTTCTGGTGTCCAAAAAAGCATAGATTATCTGATAATATACAACATGAATATATACAAGTATGGTACAAATACATTACAACCTTAACTTAAAATAACACTTTGGTTCTGCATTCATTTATAAATGTTGAATGAAAAATATTTAGAAAGCACACTTTTGGATACATAACAAAACATGCATATTGTAATAAAAAATGTTTGCTCCCTATATAATATTTAAACAAAATTACTTGTTTTATTTCAATTATATAATTTTTTTGATCTTCTTTTTGAACCTACTATTCAGTAATGGGAACCTCTATGACATTGGTGTCAGTTCATCTGTTTCATAAGAAAAGACAGACGTTGGAAAAGTAGGTGCGGAAAGCAGTCTTGGAAGTCTCCTGCTTTAAACACTGCTAGTTCTTATTAGGTGTAGCCAGAAACAGCTTCAGAGGCTGGTCTGCATTTCAGTTAAATGTGGTTTGTCAGTGCTGAAAATCGGTTACTACCAATTTCTCTCAAGATTAACCTGGTGTTTTTCCATGTGGGTCATGCATCTGCTGCTCTTGTCCGTCTCTGTGTGATTTTGTTAGCCATCAGCTCGCAGTTACACTTGTGTTCCAACGAGAATTACAAACTAGCCTCTCTCCCTTCCAAACCATGTCATTTTCCCAGACGCTACGATGTGTATTGCGCACCTGCATGCACATGCACCTTGAAAGTACCACCATATAAGAGGTTTACAAAACAGATGTGGTGCCAGAGCAGGGTCCTTTACAGGTGTTACCGGGACATGGTGGCAGGGTAGCAGTGCACTAGTTGGTTTGTTGTCCATTCTGCAGGGAGAAGGAGAAAGCGCTTCTCACTTTACTAGCCACCCGGTGGGCTGGCGAACAGAGGCCTTCTAAGTGTTACCCCCATGCGGCTCAGCCAAGAGTTTATGCACTGCTCAATGGTGTAACCTTTCTGGTCCTCCTTCATGGTCTCTCCTTATGACCTCACATCATTTAAAATGTGTTCAAGTAAGCCTTGGCAAGATTGAGGTGCAAGGGCCTCTGGGTATCGGCCTATCCAAACAGTCGCCTGGAAGTCGCAGATACATCCGAACAAGCAGTGTGTCCATCAGTTCCCTTTTCATGTCCAATCTATAGGTTTCAGAGTAAAGCTGTGGAGCATCTGCCCTGTTTTAATCTCTTCGTATTACAATCCCTGGTCTGGAGTTGGACTGATTCACATGTCCATGGATGATCAGACAAGTTCCACCCGACCCTTGCCAATTTGCGTTAGGGGGCTTAAGTGCATTTCAGCATGGAACTCTGCCTGTTTGGTTAGATTACAACTATCAGCGTCTTTCCCCTGGGTCTGCTATTGCTAATTTATATTGCAGTCCCTGGGCATCCTTGCTTCAGGTGTTTGTACTGTTGCAAGCTGGGCATGTGTGAGGCTACTGCCTCAATATCACAGCTCCCAGCCGAGCGTATAGCGTGTTGTCATCTGGCGTAGGAGTGGGTGGATGGGTAACCGGAATATACTATGTTTTTCCGGTTACCCATCCACCCACTAGGAAGCAGCTATTCTGTGCAAGTCTGTTCCAATTGGCTGCCATGGACTTGTCCATTGTTCTGATGGTTGGATGTGTCCTACTAAAGTGACAGGCAACTTGAGGGTAACATCTACAACTGGTGAGGGAGTTTTTTTTGCTACGTTCTTTCCAGAAATGGAAAAGGTGGGACAAACACCCTCCACAGCAGAAAGAGAGACAACAAAATCTACTCTTCACAAAATGTACTTGCACAAATCCAGAGCAAGTCAGTTTGTTAGATAGCTGGGTGGAACAAACATACAACTCTCTAGTCATATCCCAGGCTTATTATTGGGTAGTTATTATATAAGTAAATATATACATATACATTATCTGTTAAGTTTACTCTGGTTACCTTTATTAAACATAACATGAATTGCCAAAACATAATAATAATAATAATAGAGAAAATCAGAACGAGGCAAGCACGATTTCATTACACTGTACACAGATTGTTGAATATAACGGACATCACATCTCAATCCTTCACCAGATAATCTTAACCAATGCAACTTAGATAATTGACTGCATAAAATTATGTCCTCTTAGTACTTCAGCTTGTTTGTTGCAGGGCGAGGACAGGTGATGAATAAGACCACTGGAAAGCTGCAGTGCCATTATGGTGCTAATGTTGAACAACAACACCCCTGCCCTTTTGACTGGGGCCATGGGATCATATGTGACATCAGAGAGTCAGGACGCATGTGTGTCCCAACCCAACAGAAGCAGCTGAAGCTGCGCAATGTCCCCCTTTCCTCCCATGGGATTTCTTCCATCCGGGATCCAGCTAGGACTGACCTTATTTAGCTTCAGATGCAAGCCAGCGTGGGTGCTAGGGCTTCTGGGACATTTGTGCAGCAGGTTTTGTGATGTTTTAATTCCCTCAAATAGATTCTGCTTCATCAGGAAATAGGATGGAGTATTACTTCCTCTATTCAGACTGCTGGAATTGAGCTGCTAGTGAAAACAGAGAGGCAGTCCCACTCTACCCTTATTGTATCAGGAAAAAGTGACTATTTTCTGAAATAAATTGAGAAAAGGGTGATGACCTCTGAGAGGAAGAAGAGTTTGTGTGTGTGTGTGTGTGTGTGTGTGTATAAGACAGAGCGTGAAAGATAGAGAAAGAGAAAAGGAGACAGCTTTTGGGACAAATGAGGATTAGAGAAATATTTGAATGGCATGGACAAGGGGCGTTGCTTGTGCTTCCAGAACAGCATGTGCTGCCTCAGATTTGGAGCTGTCATTGGCTGCTGAGAGATTGACAGCTTTTAGAGAGGGAAAACATCATGTCATAGTATCACCAAGGAGATTTGTGAAAACACAACTCCACAGCTTTCAACAGTTCACCCTGAGCCCAGTTATGTCACAAGTGGACTGAAACAACAACCACAACCTGTGGTGTGTCATACAGGTAGCTTATAAATACTCTCACACAGACACACACAGACACACGCAGACACACACAGACAGACACAGTGGCCTCAACTCGCTTCATCTGGATTAGGTAAATGTCTGTATGGAAATGTCTGTTAGATGAGTTGTTCTGCATGCATATTGTGCATGTAGTGCCCTGTGAAATAGCCTACAGGGAGATTTACATGAATGGGATAGTATTTATATGAATTAAGGCTTGCTCAAAGTACAAATTGTGAACATTTTAACATCTCTCTGTCAAACCTTTCTCGCTAAGATTTATTTTGAAGTTGCACTTGAAAAAGGCCCTGAATTGGTGACACGTCCTGTGAAACTCTTAGATCCACAACTCCTAAGACGTTAAGAAAACACAGTTTGCTTCAATTTATATACTTATCATGAATTTTTTCATTACTGTAGATTTGGAAAATGGTTTTGATAGGAGTCCTTGGATTTTGTTGTGTTTTTTGTGTATAACAACTATTGGAAGTTGTTCTGTTCATTATTCAGTTAAACATTGATTAAATCAACCTAAAATAAGTAAAATTATACTAATATGACAGACGCGAATGTGTTATCAAGCAACTGACAGACTAAAAGCTGATTTTGGTGTAAAGAAAATAGACTACGGCAAAGTAATGTTGTTTAGCCCCAGTGTTTTCCTCTGATCAGAGCAACACAATGCCCCTGTTTCCTTTCATTAGGCCCCCTTATCCTCCACTGGGATGCCAGCTGACATCACATAAACACATACACACACACAAACACAACCACAACCACAACCACAACCAAGCACGTCCATCCTAAAGTGTCCCCAGAGTCCAGTAAACCACAATGCCGTTACCATCCATCGGATTGTACACGGTCATTACCCATTCAGCTCTGCCGACATGCCTTTTGTGGCGGGCCATTCTTCACGGCATCCCTCTATCCCCGCCCCGCTCCCACCCTGTCCCGCTACCGATTACTGTGGCCCATCTGTGAAGCCCATCCCCCATCTTCACGTCCATGCCTGTCCACCACACACTCCAAACCAAACCAGCTGTCTTGGCCTCCCCTGTCCCAGAGGGTTAAACAGGTGCCGGCCGAGCCCGCGGCAGGACGGATAAAACCCACACATGGCCACACGCGCTCTCCCCATTTGACCTGCCAACACAGTACCGCACGCCGTGAGTGACAGGAGGAGGCTAGGGCTCGTATCCCTGTCTACGGCGTCTCCAGCCGCAGGCAGCTTGACGGTCGCCCCGGACCTGGAGTTATCGTTTTTTAGCTAGAAACAGAGGGAAAACTAAGAGCTCTGTGTGAGATCCTTAAATGCTTCAGTGCATTCGGGCGTATGCTACCCAGGAACGGATGAAAACAATATTACAGGATGATTGGAATGGTTGCCTATATACTCTATATTCCTACTTGACAAGTGATCATGACAACAGGTGACACAAATAAAATAATCATGTTAAATGAAGAAGAGGAATAAGTCAAACGGTGTTGCTGTAGGACTCGCTGTTCCAACGGCAAAATAAACATAGCTTCTCCAACACAGGCCACCATTTGGAATTCTATTTTAAAGGTTTTATAGGATTCTTCGACCACGCCCTAGAGCTGACGTAAAAATACACATTTCAACCATTTCACCAAAGTAGATAAAGGGAAAGTTGTCGGTCATGCCGAGCCTGGAGGGAAACTGTATTTTTGTAACAGGCCACGCATTGGGTAAAGAGAGGGGTGTGGGTTGGACGATGGTCAATACCCCAGTACACACAAACGGAAATAGTAACACGGGGTCAATGTTACTATTTCAGGAAGACTGCAATCTGTCAATTATTGGACTAGTCAAAGGTTGTAGCTGCTAGTAGATTGTACACAGGCGCGTGCGCGCACGCACGCACGCACGCACACAAGCACACACACACACACACACACACACACACACACACACACACACACACACACACACACACACAGGATTCCTTTGGTATTTGAAGACAGAGAAACTAAGCTGGTAGTTACATAATGATACCATTACAGGAAATAGAAGTTGTAACACCTTTAGAAATGTCCACACTACCATAAAAGATATTTCCACGTCAAACCCAACCAAGTAGGACAAACGTGCACCAACTCTTTGAGCGCCAAGCCTTCAAAACATTTACAACCCATTGTTTGAAAATAAGACACTCAAGACTTGGAAATGGTCCTGGATAGCAGTAAAGGGCTTCTTTTGATGCTGGAGAACAAAGGCACGCAGTACACATAAGCAAGTAAATAAAGTCCTGGTGACACTGTCTACTGCTGGGTAAAGGCTTACATATCAGGTCCTTTCCTACCTGTCTTTTTGACCCCTCCACACCTTTTAGAGATAGGTCACTGGTGTGTGTGTGTTTCTGTGTTTTTCTGGCTAAAATGTACAATATGGCAACAATTTACCCAAACTGTGGTAAAATCTGAAAAAGGTGACCACCTGTTATGTAATGTTTCCTGCCCCATTTTCAAAAAGTATACACATATATGTTTAGGGAAAATGTAACTTTTAGGGTTTGGATTAGACATTAGTGCCTGATTAAGTTTATCTCATAAGTGATTATTGAGGTTAGGGTTAGCATGAGGTTATGGTAAGGTTTAGGGTTCGAATTAGCAAACATATTTTGAAGGGCACTCAGCACTGGTGCCCCCCTGTTAGACAGTAAACATGTGTGTGTGTGTGTGTGTGGGTAAGAGAGAGAGTACTACTCAGTGCTCATTAAATGTTAAGTATCCCTTTGCTGTAGCTAGGATTATGTTAGCCTGACCTGGGCAAGCTGAGGCAAGTTCTGTGCCTTTCCCATACCTCTCAACAGACACAAGTGTCTCTCTGCTCACCCCCACTGATAGTGTCTGGTAGTAAGCAGAGGCCAGGTTCTTACTGGAAAGTCCCTCTCAGGGGATGCATTGCAGTCCAGCTCAATCCCCCACCAAACCCCACATTTGTATACACACCACACTTTACATGCAAGTTAACACACACACACACTTGTAATGCAACCACATGCACAGCAAATTGATCTTATCCAAGCCACAATACTGTACTCTCACACTCTCGACATCCTGTCTCCTATCGCCATTGCCTGTGCTCTAGTAGCAATCACGGCTACAGCATTTTGAATGTGTTCAATGGAGATGAAAGGACAGCAAATAATCTAGTGTCCCAGTGATAACTTCTACCCGGTGCCATCCATTGGTCTCCGAACGGGACAGTTTAGCAGTTTGTGCACAAAAGATTCAAATGTGCGACAATTTAATGGAAAATGGACAGCTTCCGTGCGTCTTGGCATAGATTCTATGAGTCTCTGCAACTCTCCAAGAAGGACGGAACTCCAGTCTTCCAAAAGATATTCCCTCATTTTGTGTTTTGATGATGATGATCGGGGTGAGGTTGCTGCCGAATGAGGGTCAACTGAGCGTCCTCAGGATTGTTTTACATGCCCCAGAGCATGATAGGATGTCGATTGTTTAATTGTATCATGCAGTATATCTGTATGGAAGCATTTGAATTTATGTTCCTCCACACATTTTTTCATGACTCACATTTAGTTTGTCACCAGTCTGTAGTGCTATTGTTTGGCCTGCTGGCTTCCAATGTACTTTGGTTATTTGGTAACTAAATGCATAATATATTATGCACATATAATGAGTAAATCTGTCCCTTGTCAAGGACAGGGTTTGCACGGGTCTTAATCATTAACCAGATACACATTCCCATATGTCGCGAAGGCCGTTGTGTTGATCCAGAAAACTCCAGAAAACGTAGTGCTTCCCTAATGCTTGGACAAGAGTCCTGAACAGAACGATTATTTCTTATTGATTTCTAAATGTGAGCTAAACCTAAGCACTACGTAAACTTCAGGTGGTGTCCGGTGGTGCTCGTGATAGAAACCTATTGATTTTAAGCTTACCTACTAGGTCTGTTATATTCTGCGACGTGTTCTTTAAAATATTACATAACATTACGTTTCAGACGTGATTTTTATGCGGAGACAATCACAACTGCAGGCAATTTAGGGGCCAGGCGAAAGGCAGTGCGCATGCAATGCCGACACAGCACATTTTGGTTAGTTGCAGCAACATATGGGCTTTCCCAGATTTAGTACTTTGCGGTCTGAATGGAGAGTCCGCGAAGGGGTAGTGCGCTGCATTTGCATTGGGAAGCAGACTTTTTAGCAGACTTCTGACGTAGCCTATACCGGCGGATGGCTCTGAACTTGGCCAAACTTTGCTGATAAAATAATAATATTCGAACCGACACGCTGGAAGACAAATTATACGTTTTTATCAGAAGAAGTTTATTTTTATGTTTTTCACCGATTATTTTCATTTCCTCGGAAGATTGCTTTGATAGTCCACTTGTGCGAACTACGTTGCACCGCGGAGTGTTACTGATTTTGTTGGTGTGCAACAGTGTTGCTGTAATCGCTTTGCTCTAGCTGGACTGTGTGCCATAAAATTGATACAATTACAGTTTGTATGCTTGTCTGTAGCCTAACGTACGTGTGTATTGAACAGTGTTTGTTCAAGTACCCACTTTATTTTGTCATTCGGATAGTTTTAGGACATTTTCATCTGTAGCTTGCGACACTAAGGACCACAGTATTGGAAGGACTTTACTGAACTCAAGATGTCAATTTTGCCTTTTACTCCCCCCATTGTGAAAAGGCTTTTGGGTTGGAAAAAAGGCGAACAAAACGGTCAAGAAGAGAAATGGTGTGAAAAAGCAGTGAAGAGCCTGGTGAAGAAGTTGAAAAAAACCGGGCAACTGGATGAATTGGAAAAAGCCATCACAACTCAGAATATCAACACGAAATGTATTACCATACCGAGGTAGGCGACAATTAACATGCATTGCAATGTTTACGCTAGACATGGGAATCGATTTCAAATACACAGCTTGCTATTTACGTTTTTGAATTCGTTATAAAGCTGATGTTATCGCAAACATCAGCGTGTAAACGATTTACTATTACGGCCACCGAACGTTTTTAATTCAAGGCAAAGTTTGGCGAGTCCTCTTAGCTAGCAGCTAGTGTACTAGCTGGGTTTTTGTGCAAACCATGGGTTGATAGCCAGCTAGCTAGCTAGCAAGTTCATGCATTTCTACCCAGCCGGCCACTTCGATGTCTGCATCAGTAAACGTAGTAGTAGCAGCTAACTGGCGTTAGTTGGGTAACGTTAGCTTTCAATGTTTTCAGGGTTGCTCATATTTTTTTCACCCATCAGATATATCATGCTCATTGCATGTCACTTTTACAACCAATTCTGTTCACCATAGCTACTAGGAAATTACACGCTCGCCTTGTATATTTTGGACCCAATCTGAAATCAATCTGTATTACATACTTTTACTGTTGTCTTGTCAAACTACCATTGACTGATATATTTCAATTATACTCAAAACGATTCTGATTAAAGCCATTTATTTATTCATTTAGGCTTGAGAACTTCATATGTACAGCTCCATCCCTTGTCATGTCACTGGAGATATATATTTATCCTCTTGTCAGTTCACTGAATGTGGTATCTGTAAACGTATCCTGTGTTTATTGTTTAGAGGGATTTCACCTATATGATCTTTCAGCCTACTACAGTGTAATTTCTTTGATTTGCAACCATGCCAGCGCATTTTGTAATGCTAATGTTTGAGAAACACTATTGAGCCCTGTTATTGTGAGGTGGAATAAGCGATCACTTTAATTCTTGAGCGACATTGCCCATCGAGTTTAAAAAGTAAATGGGCATTTTATTGTTGTGTAAATATAAGAAAATATAATCTCCCATCTACTCAGTTGCCTGGCATAGACTGTGAGTTTAGAAGCTCTGGGCATGTGTGGACTGACGTCCGATACAATTAGCCAAGCAGACTGAGATTCTTGTGTGACTCCCATTCTTCAGTCAATCAAATATCCCCTTTGCCAAGCTAGTAGCGCTGAAGATAGCTGGCCTGTAAGCACTGTATAATATGGTGACGCTAATATCCTAGATGTAATTGCAGGTTGTTCATAAGCCCTTTTCCATGACCAGTTTTGTATACCCCACTCCTGTTGGTCAATGCAGGGTCGGGAATGGGGAAAGCTGATTCCAGAGCAGTGCTTATGGGACGTTATTGTCTCTGGAGTGCTGCCCTCTTGGCCCCGGCAGGCCTGTGCCTATTTATTCCCTTGTGGCGAGGCTGACAGCAGCTGCTTGCTCAGGCCTGTCGAAGGGGGTCATAAGGGAGCTCTCGTGGCTGGCACATTCATTCCCCAGGGCTTATCATCATCATCACAGCTGACGAGCTGGCTAAGCTACGGTAGCTAACACCATAGATACAGTGCTGTGCATCAGGTTCCAACATCAAAGCTTGCTTGGATGATGGTGATGGTGGACACAGGGGAACGCCCCCTGGGCGGCGGGACGTAGAGGGCCTGGTACCCCCAACCAATCACTTCAAAAATAATGATTCATGCATATTACATGAAATTGAGAATTGAAGTTATTGAATACAAGCCTAATAGTGTTGTTTACAGTACCACTGGGCCCAGTTATCAGATGCATGCACTCACTGATCTAAACCAAAAATCCTAAATCCAGAGAGGTTAAACAACTCTTCGCATGTACATTTAAGATGGATTTCTTTTCCCAGTCTGATAAAGAAACATAGATTAAAACAGGAGCAGTACTAAACAGTAGTGCCCAGTGTGGATTTACAGGCCTTGCCTTGTTGGATAATGTTCCAAATGCACTTAACATGAGCCCTGTCCTGTCAGAAGTCGTACGATCAGTGAGATTTATAGCCTGCCTAATGTGCCATGGCTTGTCCCTAAGTGTCTTTTTTGTTTAAAAAAAAGCAGCAGAACTCTTATTTTTATACATTTTAGTTTTTTGAAATTCTGCACATGAAATTGCTGCTCCCTACTCTTGGGATCTATTTTATCTCTTTAGTGACTCAGGACAGTCACTGTGATGTGTCCTTCAGGCACTTCTGGTTTTCAGGCAGTCAGGCCTACTTTCAGCTTTTAACAAACGTTAGTCCACCAAGGGCATCAAGTCACCTAAGAGAGAGATCTCAGAACTGCTGAAGCAGATGCAAAGTGAATAAGCCAGCACTCTCTGTTGTTAAACCTGGTTTGGTCATATCTAGGCAACATTCGTTTTGTCTAAAAAAAAGATATTTCTGTTAAACCTGATTTGGTCAAATCTAGGCAACAATCGTTTTGTTCAAAAAAACGATCTCTCTGTTGTTAAACCTGGTTTGGTCAAATCTAGGCAACAATCGTTTTGTTCAAAAAAGCGATCTCTCTGTTGTTAAACCTGGTTTGGTCAAATCTAGGCAACAATCGTTTTGTTCAAAAAAACGATCTCTCTGTTGTTAAACCTGGTTTGGTCAAATCTAGGCAACAATCGTTTTGTTCAAAAAAACGATCTCTCTGTTGTTAAACCTGGTTTGGTCAAATCTAGGCAACATTCGTTTTGTCCAAAAAACGATCTCTTTGTTGTTAAACCAGGTTTAGTCATATCTAAGCAACACTCGTTTTGTCCAAAAAACAAAAAAAGAGATGTCACTCAGTCAGTTAATAGTCGATTCCATCTCAGCAGCTGTCAGTGCAGTATATTATGTGTCTCTTTCTCTGACTTCAGATGTTTCTTTGAGAAGCTCTTGGGTCTCGGCCAGAGCCCGGGTGCAGCGCCCTGTCTTGTCCACACACGTCCCATTGGCTGTACTCTCAAACATGTTACAGCAGGACAGACACAGGGGACAGATGGAGTGCAGGAAGTAGAGGGGGAGGGACAGTTAAATGATAAAAGAGGAACAAGGCCTGAAGAAGGCTGTTAGATTCCCATGCTTAAGCTCATCGGTTTGAGACCGTTTCATTGAGGTTAACGAGGCCCGCATTTGTCGTCAGCACTGTTGTTTTAACAATGTAAATTTGGTTAAATATAAATTGTCGCCTGTTACCGTCCTAGATAAAAATGCACAGAGATCCCCACCAATCACATCAGTGTGAATGCAATGCGACAGCCGAGGTGATATCACAGAAAGTGTGGCGAATTAGGTTCAGAAAGTTTTGTCCTATGTATATCATGTTACAGAAAATTAGGTGTACAAAACAAATGTTGTTTAACTCTGCTCTAAGATTACTAGCGGTTATTTTTTGCCTTAAGCTCTGTTAGTAAACCATTATTATCCAGTACTACAGATCAGTTTTATGTTTTTCTAGAAAAGTGAGGAGACGGAAGTTAAACAGTTGGATATATGTGGGGTTAGGTTTAACATCTGTCCATGTGATAGTGACAGAAAAGGGCCTGCAGCAAGATTTTTTCCCCTAAAAACCTTGTTGGATTGTTTATTGGATGTCTAGATTGTCTTGTTCACATAATTTGTGGTTTTCGTTTAAGTTTAAACTGCTATTTTAATTTAGTAATCCATGGGACTAGTTGGCAGTTGTTGTTCTACAAAAATTAACTATACTGAGCCCTGTTACCCCAACGCAAAACGTAGCAACAAATCGACACGGACCATATCCGAGCACAACTATTGTGGTAGAAAACGGCCTGAAAAACTGAAACATTTGGAGTATTATTGAGATGATATGACACCTTGATTGTTGAATAACTAAAACGTGGGATGTTGTGTAGATAGGCTTTTTGGGGATCCCCATTTGCATCCATCAGCTATTTTGTTTTGTCTTACCAGCTATACGAGAGTTTCAGTCAGCGAGGGTCCGCTGCATAGCAGGGGAAAAATGTTCATTTTCCCTCCTAAGACAATAAGTGCCCAGTTACTAACGTGGAATCCTTTCGGAACCACTGCTGTGCATTCAATAAATAAAATGAAGCATCCTAGTCTGTGCTGTATTCTGAATACAGCGACAGGTAACTGGGTTGACGGGCCCCCTGCCATCACAGGTAACTGGGTTGACGGGCCCCCTGCCATCACAGGTAACTGGGTTGACGGGCCCCCTGCCATCACAGGTAACTGGGTTGACGGGCCCCCTGCCATCACAGGTAACTGGGTTGACGGGCCCCCTGCCATCACAGGTAACTGGGTTGACGGG
>JACXGJ010002006.1:0-62216 GCA_016801105.1 Esox niger
GGGGGGGGGGGGGGGTGTAGCAATGGAATTTTTTCTAAACACACCTGGCTGGCTGGATGGTCCAAATGCAATTAACACATAGTACAACTCCCACTTCCCCTTGTGCTGCCTCTCCTCAGCAGCAGATTGCATGACAAGGAGCAGTTGACTGTTGTGTGCTTATCGCTCGCGTGATTGGCAGAGGAACGGCACAGCAGAGTAGACTGGGTTTCTCTCACAGTAACATATTACCTGTCTTTGTACTGCGTATAAAGGAACAGTGGAAGGGAGGAGGAGATATGAACAGGGAAGAGATAAGGTTCATTTCACCTAGGCACGACATCTGTCTGCTGGTTGCCCATGTGTGCGTGTGTCACACTGCATGTGTTCTGCATTGAGTGTAGCGTGCACATGTTTCCGATGTGTGCCGCCACTATACATTGAGGGAGGCATTGCTGAGCACTGGTTTTCAGACTGTCCATTTAAAAGAGGATAATGTCAAAGCACTGTCACTCTGTTTAGCTCTGTCACTCACAGAAAGCAAGGTGACGCTGGAGTTCACACTGCGTAAATCTTTAATCCAGTGGTGTCCAAACCATGGAGGGCCGTGTGTCTGCGGGTTTTTGGTTTTTCCTATGAATAGGTTCCCAATTTACACCTAAACAACCCGGTGAAGGTAGAAACTAACCAATTCATAACCTGATTAGTCAATCAAGTACAAGGAAAGCACGAAAACCTGCAGACACACGGCCCTCATTGGAATAGTTTGGGCACCCCTGCTTTAATCACATCAACCCGTGTATTATGTTGTCTGAGCTGTCATCACTACCTTGGTAGTAGCGTCTTCGTTTCATTGATCACTGGCTGTGCATTTCCACCAAGTTGTATCATTGTTGCGCTGTAGTAAGACATGCATGTGGATCTGAGATGACTAACTCCAGCGCTGCTCTGCTCTCCGAGAGTAAGCTGCAGAGTGAGTCACTTTCTAGTACTTTGACAAATGTCTCTGCTTTACGGCACTCCTGTTTTTCAGTGTCCTTTTCACAACAGCCTGACTTCATAAAAGACAGGTGGTTCAGAGTAGTCATGGGGAGGGGGTGGTGTTCCCTTTTATTCTTTATTGCTCCTCAATTGTGCCTCAAACAAGGGGGAGGTCAGTCACCTCAACTTTCCATCTGATCGATCCCTGTGGATGACCTGCTACTTGATTTTTGCAGTTGCTCATAGTGTAGCTTTACCCTTTATTGTGGATTCTTATTGTATACTTGGGATATGGGTTTTCCGCATAAGAAGTGAAATCACCCGAGGATGTCTTCCAACTGCTTCCCAACTAGTTCTCTGGACGGGTCTTCTAGAAACCTGCTACTGTTTTGACACAGCTCTGATCTCAGCCCCAAACATAAATGTATATGGTTCTGGACCGTGGTATTGCAACACTACCTTACACTACCTTACACGCTAGCCATCATCATGGCACACAGGTGTATCGGCCAGTAAGTCCTAACTTCCTGTTTTGAAGATTCCTTTGTGTTACCCCTATGTTTTGGTGTAGCCCTCTGGGTAGTGTGTGTGGGGCCAGGGCGGTGCCGCGCCCAGCATTACTATGTGGTTTTGGGGATGCTGAGGGAGCTCAGGAGGGATGAGCTGGAGCGTGTGAACCCAGTCCATCCAGATGGCCATGGGGGAGACCTGGGAGATTCGGCTCACTGTTGGCTTTCATCATGTTTGTCATGTTTCATAAAAGGCTGCCAATCTCTCCTTTGTTGCAACGGGCAACAGTGACAAATGAGAGGAAGAAGGGAATATTCCTTTAGTGACGGGAAATAGATCAAATCAGGGGAAGAGGCTTTCCCAAGGGAACTGGCTCCTTGCGTGAGGATGTGCTGCTTATAGACAAACTCCTACTCCCTAAAGAGTTCTTGTGTGTTCGCACATGTGAGTGGATTTGGTTTCATTGTAGACTTATGCTTTTAGTATATTAGGTCTTGTATTTCATTTCGAGAGGAACAAATTGCACTGATGATGAGGATAATATATGGTTGTGTTTCCATTGGAAGTGTTTCCACTTTAATTAGTAAATCTGGAATGTGTAAAATAGTGTTAAGACATAAGTGTGTCCAAACTTGGTACTGTACTTAAATATGGAAAGGGTTCACCAGAAGGTTCACTATAGCTTACATTTCCTGATGTTCATTTATGACCTTGCCTTGTCACAAAGCCACAGCATATGCAGGACAGTCTTGAGATTTCCCTCAAAGCACATTCCGCCCAGCTGTTTTTTATCACACTGCATGTTCAACCATGAGGCTTTATGTGGTACACACACACTTGTGGAGAATGCAATCCCCTGCCTAACATTATTAAGCTTTGCAGACATCTGACCACAAGGAGTCTCTAGAGCTTTGTAGGTTTTTGGTGATCAAATATAACTTTTTCTGTTACACATTTCCTACAGTGGAATACATTATACCTGCTTTACACATAGAAGAAAGTCAAATCTTTGTTTCTGTGCCAGTGTAAAATCCAGATAGAACATAAAAATAAGAATCTCAAAAGAATTTAGAGAAGTTAAACAAACTAACATGACAAAAACAATAATGAAAAACAAAGGATTCACTTGTTTGAACCATTACTAAGATCTTGTTTACTTTACAAGAGAGTGAATATATCTCTAAATAGACTAATCTTAGTTTGCATAACCATTTCCATAGCGTTTGAGTTTACACTGGCATGTACAAAACGTACTATGTAGGATTGTGGTCATCAGTCGCGGGAAAATGTGTGCACTGCACAGAAACTTGATACAGTTCGGAGAAAAAACTTGCCTTCACATTCCTGATGGACTCTATCGAAAATAGGGCGCATGCTACCTCAAAAGGTGCCATCACGAGCTATCAATAGCTGCAAGATTACACAACAAAATAATCTAGCACGATATATCTCAATGTAAACAAGCCCTGAGGTCTTAAAAAATCTGTTTCAAAAGCCTGTTGTAGGCTGTTCCAGAGGTGCGTGGCATAATAAAAAGCAGCCAGGCTGAAAAGGTTCGTTCTGACTTTTGGAACTAGGAAAAGGTCAATGCCAGAACATTTGAGGAGAAAATGTGTTACCGGTTGCCCCTGACTAATTCCCCTTTTGAACTAATCAAGGGTTTGTTGAACCAGTTCTGCTTGTCCATGGCCACAACAGTCTTGTTGATGTGTTGTTTTTAAGGGCTGAACATAGCGGAGCACTCGCACCCTTGTTGTGTAGTGTGTGTATATTTTACGGTATAATATATTTTAGTCTGGCACAAAAACAAATAAATGTGTGTGTGTGTGTGTGTGTGTGTGTGTTATAGACTCAGGCCTGGTTGTCCCCAGTGTTTCCTTTGAACTTCACAAGCGTCTACTGGCCGTAGCGGAGCAGCATGGCCTTTCTCTGGAGCGGAGGCTGGAGATGACAGGTGTATGTGCCAGCCAGATGGCCCTAACTCTACTGGGGGGCCCCAATCGGTAAGTGACTGGATGATTCCTACACATCGCTTAGAACATGATTGATCCACCTCAGTCACATTCAATACACAATAAGGAACGTTTTTCTGTTTTAGGTACGCTGTTCCATAATCAACACAACCCAGTATTATGTAAACATGCCTTCAGGCTTGCCTCTTGCGTGAATGTGAATGATTTCATTCAGACACTGTATTTATGAGTACACAGTGGCTTTAGCAGGTAATCGTGACAGAAAAGCATTTCTTTGCAGGACATGTTGTAGCAGCCTCTTGAAAGCTGTGTTTATGGTCAACATGCCTCACAATGCCCTGCTGACTCTGATTACATGGATGGCAGATAAATGAAGTCCACGATACAGTGACAGAGTAGAGATTTTTTTAAGCAAGGTTCTCAACCTTTACCTGCACATTAATCACGTATTACACCTGCAGGTTTCCTTTGTTTGTATTTTATGGAAACTACAGATGATGATTGTTCAGATCAGTCATGACTGTATGTGACACAATAATGTAGATTTAATTAATGTTAAATAATTGACTCTACCAGTAGACATTTAAGGCTAGCAAATTTAAAATGTATCTCTCGGATGTCCCCAGGCTGACCCCTAAAAATAACCATCAGCGTCCCACGGTGGCCCTGCTTTGTGGACCCCATGTCCAGGGGGCCCAGGGCATCAGCTGCGGCCGGCACCTGGCCAACCATGACGTGGACGTCATTCTCTTCATCCCCAATGTTGTGAAGATGCAGGAGTCAATAACCAATGAGCTCAACCTCTACAGCAAGACCAGCGGCAAGCAGGTGGCCAGCATCAAAGGTACCAATTGACACCCAGTAGATCTGTTCTCTGTTTTATTACACCATTCATTTAGATATAGAGACTAGATACAAAGTTATAAATTGATTTTAAGTAATGAAGATGGTGAGTCCACTATCTGGTAGTGTGTTCTTTTTGCGTGAGCTGCATAAAAATGTCATAGTAAATAAATTTTAGTAGACATGTTCCTATTATGGACATTGATATGACAAAAATCAACTACACACAGGTTCTTTTCTGATGTTAATGGTCATACACTGAGTGAATGTTGCCCTCTGCTGGAGGTGTCGCTGCAGGTTAAACCGTGATTGTTCTCTATTGTCACTTCTTAGATCTGCCTGTCAGCCCAGTGGACCTGGTCATAAATTGTCTGGACTGCCATGAGAACAGCCTCCTACGGGACCAGGCCTGGTACCAGGCAGCTGCAGACTGGGCCAACCAGAACAAGGCTCCAGTGCTCACAATCGACCCCCCAGTGAGTGGCCAGAAGCAGGTAGTGGAGGCCAAGTGGACCTTGTCTCTGGGCCTACCACTTCCTCTGGATGGCGGGGAGGCCAGGGTATACCTGTGTGACATCGGAGTGCCCAAGCAGGTGTTTCAGGAAGTGGGCATCAACTACCATTCACCCTTTGGATGCAAATTTGTTATTCCTTTACACTCAGCCTAGCAGGACCTGTTTTAAACCAACAGACTGGCTGAGCACAGCATTGGGTTGTCATTGCAGTCCTATAAAGGGGGACAGTGGACATGTATATAGGACCAGCCTCAAGTCCTGCATATCCTGAGTCCAGGAGCAGTGTCAATTACTTCAAAGAGGTTGATGTGTATCTGTACTGAACAAAGGTTGAAGGGTGATTTCTAAAAATACCATGTGAATTGCTGGTTGGTTTGTTTTCCCTCTGCTCCTGTGTGACCTCTGGGAGTGTATCGCGTGCCGTGAGGTACCACTGGAAATGGGGGGGGGGTTCTGAGAGGAGGGCTTCCTGTCCTGTTGGACTTTGTGATAAGGGGTCTGTGTGTGTTGCCCTCCATTATCAGCCAGTCTAAGTGTGTTATGTTTACGGAGAGCTGACTGACTGCTGTGAGTCTCTATCTATGACCCCAGACATACCGTTGTTTCCTACTGTAGATTCTGTGTGGAATGGAGACGACCTGGCTGAACCAGTGCCCCATTGCAGAGCTCATCTGGGAAAATCCCTATGATTTGAATTGGAGATTTTTGGCACCGTCATTGATATTCAAGCCAAAAATGTCATTTAGCTAGCACAGGTGGTATCTCAGCACTAACAGATTTTCTTGTCTTGTTTCAAATATCTCAGGAGAAGTGGTTTAAGAATTTGTGCCTGTTTTTGATTAATATGAAAGTATTAGTATCAGTTTGAATTGCATCGCTTTTCAGAACTGTGTCTGCAACAGAAAATGTGAAGTGGTGCCAAAAGTTTCAATGTAACCGAGTCACCATACAATCAAGTCATTTATTTCTGTCTTTGGACTCCTATGAACTAGTTTGTCTTTGAATCCTATTGGGTCAGTCCACATTGTTTACAAGGGTTAGTAGCTAATAGCTGTACATATCAACATT
Source organism: Esox niger (assembly GCA_016801105.1). Lineage (NCBI taxonomy): Eukaryota > Metazoa > Chordata > Actinopteri > Esociformes > Esocidae > Esox > Esox niger. The sequence continues at coordinate 5,870 of JACXGJ010002006.1, forward strand.
ACACAGTCTACCTCTGCTGTGGCTGCTTTCTCAGCTGTATTTTTGTGGTTGTTTTTGTAACATGTCATTTGCCAGACATTACAAATTACAGAACGCTTAATATTACTGAATTTATTTAGGAAGATATTTTCTAGTTGGGTTTTTAGTGGTGGCCAATTGTCCTAATACTAGTCAGTCTACCATTGATTTCACGTTTATATGGGATTGGGATAGTATTTCATTTGTATAGGCATTAACGGATTTCAGTTCCCACCATAAGGCTTGGATGAGAAGCCACTGTAGATTAGAGTAGGCAAGTATTTGTAATAATAAAAAAAACTGAGCATGTATTTGGTTGGATTAGTATGAAAGGTTTGTGTAAACAAATCTGTGATTGGCAACCTGTTTGGTCACAAACTGCCAAGGATGTCTGAATTGTTTGCAAGCAATCAGCAATTTTCCAAATACTCTTGGTACATTTTTGTATGGTTTAGTTTTGCTCTGCTGAAGAGTGTAGACATTCTGTAGGGGAGCATTTGTTAATGGGTTAGATTTAGGTTTGGAATATGTTTCTCTCTGGGTAATTTTCAGTCACTGAGGCTGACTGCAGCCGTAAACTGTGTATGGGGGAGGGGGGGCTTTCGGAATCCAGTGTGCACCTCATTCTGTTGGAAGTGTTGAGGATATCAGAACTGATGTTATTGTAAAATATATATATATTTTGGCCTTGTTGGGGATGCTGTTTGTCAGCATTGAGAGTAACTGCTGTTGGATTCTGAGAAGGATAAGTCTTACAATAGATTTTTAGTTGTCATCTAAAAGTGCTAGTTTAAAGATACAGTTTAGGATTTTTACAGCCAAGCCTTTTGTCTACCATCATAGTCATCTGGGGCTGTGGATGCCATTTGGACTTCTATCCATCCTGTGTGAAAGAAGTTGGAGGTGCTTTCCAGACTCACTGCCAACTAGCATTAACGCATGAACTTTTAGGCACTGTGCTAAAGTTAATTAGAAAATTATAAAGAATAATATGAAGGTCACATTACATAGCAAATATCTCTTTCTAAATTGCTTTACACAGGGCTCAAACCAGTGGTCCTTTGCTTGACAATGCATGACAATGCCCTTTTTCAAGTATATTTTTTGTTGTGCCGATCAAAGGTTGGTTGACTGTAAAATATTTGAAAATGTGTAACTTATTTTAAAGTTACTAATGGTCTTATGGTATTTTTGTTACAAAGAATTTGGCAGAAAAGAAGCCTTGTTTTCCTACTGCCAGGTAATCGTTTTCTGAAGGACAGTAATTGTTTTTCAGAAGTGTCCTCTGAGGTAGCTAGCAAAAGGATGATGGGTTACACTGTGAAAGAGGAATAAACTATTTTTGTTTAAACATTACTTCATTACAGATTGTATCTTGTTTTCTTTTTGGGTGGAATAGGTGTATAGACTCTGGATTAATAAACATACTTTATCATATCTTCAGGAAGGCAAATGTACCATGTTACTCTGTCTGCAGTCATGGTCTATATTCAGTCATGGTTATTTATTCTGAGATTATGATTAAATTCATGACTGAGTTATGTTTTATGGTAAATGCAGTGGTGTAAATGCAACATCCACCATAATTTTAATGTGTTGCAATTTTTCAGTTTCTTTCAACCACACTATGTCATGTGGATGCTCTGCCTGGCTGGGTGTCTGGTGTCTGAGGATACATTTCATACATTGTCTACCAGATGGTTCTAACTAGCCACAGCCATGTGACATTTCCTTTTCTCATTGAGACAATACTTCCCCATTCTCTTCTCGTCTCTTTCAAAACTAAATCCATAGAGCAGCTGGGAGCCTTCTAGAATTTAAGAAATACAATTTCTGTGTTGTAATGGTGATTGGGTTGTCACATTAACCCTGACAGTTTGATAGTTTGTTTTGTTTTTATTTAACCTGAAACCATTTTTTCAATTTGTGTTTTTGGGTTGTGGACTCTGATTGTATGGCTATATAATCTTTGTGTGTGTGTAAAATCAGAATTTTCTTGCAGAATCTAGTTGAAACCAGTCAGTATCCTACAAATCCACTTTGAGTAATCAGGGAGGTAACTTGGATCAACTTAAGGAGTCAGACTCACACTTGCCTGCCAAAATTGCCTCATCAACCCTTTTGTTGTAGGAAGAAACGGTTTTAGAAATATTTTGTGTTAATAGTAGTGTATTTATGAGTGAGGTTAAAAGATGCTTGTACATCAGCCTAAGAAATGCATTAACGATAAGTAATGAGTGGCTGCATGTTTCAAAGCATTTTTCAGAGCATTACATAATGAATTTGGAAGTATCTTTTTTTCATGAAGATTTGTGGCATTGCCTGTTGAAATAGTCTGGATAAATAAATGAGTATTAAAGATATGCAAAAATGCTAACCTGGCTACCTTGTTCCAGGCAAAAGCTAATCCACCGTTTTGTTGGTTTCTTCTCCGAAAGGAAACAACCATAGTATTTGCTTCTCCCAGAAACCGATTTGTTCCATCTAAGTGGTCCCAAAAATATATTTGATGGGACTTGGACAGAATCCTTGTGGATGAAGCTACATGTTTTGTAACAACACAATGCCACAGATATTCCAGTTGAGGGAGTTAGCAATTTGCATCCTGACTACATGAATGTCACCAAATCTAAGAGGTGTTGCCTGAGATTTGTATTTTAATTTTTCTACCATAAGCTGCATCTAACCTCATTTTAGAGGATTTGGTGAAATGTTCAACAAACATCACAACCACAGACCACGTGTAACTATGGCAGCCCAGGACCTTTCCATCTCGCTCTTCAACCTGTGTTAAACGTCTGAGACCAGCAACCTGGAAAGCTGATGCAACTGAGTTTTCACAACTGAAGGATTTAAGCACAGATATATATCTGCGAAGTTCATCTGCATGTTTGTTATCCTCACCAGGGTCTTGTCCAGATTGCATTTAGGCATTGTGACCAACTTTGGTGAAAAAATGATCAACTTCGATGGCCAGTGGTATGCTGTATAAGTATGTTATTCACTAAAATATCCCAGTTTTCACGGTACCCGGTAGTAACTCAGAAAAAAAAGTTTTATTGATTTATATGTATACTTTTGACTTGGTTTCATTGTGGAGCCAGAGGTAGACACCATAGTCACTTAAAATTGACAGGGTTGATAATGATGAAAAAAGACAGAAATAAACACAGGTAATGAGCAATATTATAATTTTCCAACATGCAATGACTTAATTTCTGAAATTATGAATGTATTCTCCAAAATATTGAAAAATCTTTGGCGACCTTGTTAGATTACTTTGCAACCTCCCCTAGCAGGGGTAACCATAGAGCTTTTTCCTACAAATTCTTTAGAAATCATATTGGAAGGGCTCTTGTACCAATTCTCCATAAATATTTTTTCTAGATCCTGAAGATTCTTCTTTCTGTGCTTATGGGCTTCCCTCTTCAATTTATAGCCACAGATGTTCAGATTGTAGGTATGCCTCTACCATCAATGCAAACATGGTTTTGGGCAGTTTCTAGCAAATGTGATGGGAAAAATTGGTGTACTGAGACCTTCAGATCTCCCAACAAATCTTCAACGGGGTTTAAATCCTGGATTTGGCTGGGCCAATCAAGAACATTCACAGATTTTCCCGGAAGCTGCACCAGAATTGTCTTGACTGTGGGCTTCAGGTTATCATGGTGAACGGTGAATTTATGTAAAGAAAAATACTTTAAAGTAAATTTTTAGTTGAGTAATAAAAAGCATACAAATATAAAATTATGTATGAAATGTAAAAAAGGAGTCAAAGTGAAAAATAAAAAGGTCAAACATTTAAGTTGCCTTGTGGCAGCAGAAGGTTATTGTGCATGTCTTGAGATCACCTTTGAAAAACAATCGCTGGAAATTCTTCTAGTCAGGAAGTGTATAAAAGACAGTTATGAGTGCAAGTTTGCACCCATTCTATAATGCAATGCTTGCATGATTAGTGCATCAAGAGGTTTCCATCCTGACACTGAAGCATGAATATTTAGTACATCACCATAATCAACCACCACCATAAAAGTATCCGGTACAATTGTCTGTGCTGAGATTAAATTATTTTTTTGCATTACATTTTAATTGAAACATTTCAACCTTTTTGTTTCTGTCTAGATTATTATGGCTTACGGCTCATGGAAATCATAATTCCAGTACCTCAAAATATTCTAATAAAAAATGTACAACACAGAAATAATCTCATCCCAACCATAAAATATGACCTTTGATGTTTAGGGCTGTATTAATTTATTATTGACAAAAAGATACAAAAATAGCTCATCTTCATTACCTGTGTCAATATTTCTAAAATGTCTTCCCTTCTCATCTGTTTTAAGGGTGCCAATTATTTTGGAAGTGGCAGTGAATATGAAAAAACTAAGTTTTTATATGTATACATATATACACACACACACACACACAGGTCTGGGAAAAATTAAGAGATCCCTCCTAATTTAAAAAAATCTGCATCTATACATGTATTGTAAACATTCCATTCCAGGATCTGTTATATTCAAACACAGGAACACCTCATTTTACTTAATGAGGTTCTGATTAGGTGATTACCTGAACCAAATCAAATTTAACAAGGAAAAGTATAAAAACCACTGCTGTGGTCATCACTATCCTCTTGCAATAGGACCAGCTGGATGGCAAAAACAGTGCAAGTATTACCTCAAAGGTAATTTGGATTAAAAAAATATCTATTCAGCATGACAAAAGAGTTGAAAAGAAAAACTTTGAGTGAGGAAATGCAGGGTTCAGTCCTGCTTTACTGGCAGAGGGATACAGTGAGCATCAGGTTGCATCCATCCTGAAAATTTCAAAGATGGCAGTTCATAAGAACAAGGTCAAGCAACAGACATTGGTGACAACAAAGCTACAGACTGGCAGTGTGTGAAAACGATTGACCGAGATTACCATCAACTCATTCGAATGTCACTCAACAACCGTAAGATGACAACAAGTGACCAACGAAAAGAATGGCAAACAGCAGCTGGGTTGAAGTGCACTGTGAGGATAAAACAGGCTCTTAGCGGCAGGGCTGAAGTCATGCAAAGAGAGAAAAGCCCTTCATCTTTGAGAAGCAAAAAGCATGGCTGAAATTTGCAAAACACCATAAGGATTGGACCGTAGAGGAATGGAGTAAGGTCATCTCTGACGAGTCAGATTTTCAGCTTTGCCCAACACCTGGTCATCTATTGGTTAGACGGAGACCTGGAGAGCCCCATAAGCCAGTGTCTCGCACCCACTGTGAAATTTGGAGGATCAGTGATGATCTGGGCATGCTTCAGCAAGGCTGGAATTTGGCTGATTTTCTTTGTGAAGGACGCATTACTCAAGCCAAGTACATGGTTATTCTGGAAGAACACCTGCTTCCTTCTGTGTTCTCCAACTCTGAGAATAGTTTTTTCCAGCAGGACAATGCTCCATGCCACACAGCCAGGTCAATCAAGGTGTGGATGGAGGGCCACCAGATCAAGACCTTGTCATGGGCAGCCCAATCTCCAGACTTGAACCCCTTTGAAAACCTCTAGAATTTGATCAAGAGGAAGGTTGATGGTCACAAGCCATCAAACATAGCCAAACTACTTGAATTTTTGACAGTGACAGACTTGTGGAGAGCATGCCAAGGTGCATGAAAGCTGTGATTAAAAATCTGGGTTATTCCACCAAATATTGATATCTGAATTCTTCCTAAGTTAAAACATTAGTATTTTGGTGTTGAATATGAATTGGTTTACTTTGCATTATTTGAGTTCTGAAAACGAGGCATCTTTTTGTTATTTTGACTAGTTGTTATTTTGTACAAATATATATTTAAAATTACAATGTTTTTATTTGGAATTTGGGAGTAATGTTGTCAGATTATAGAATAAAACAAACATTTAAATTTTACTCAAACACATACCTTTGTATAGTAAACCCAGAGAAACTGATTATTTTGCAGTGGTCTCAATTATTTCCAGAGCTATATATATATATATATATATATATATATATATATATATATATGCAATCCCAAGGAATGGGAATGTTTAGGACTGTAAGAGGGTGGGGCCCAAATGTTACTCATTTCGAATGTATGAGTAAATGGTATGTTGAAATTATAATGGTTATTATTAGTGGATTATACATCATTGGTTAGACCACCAGGTTGTGCTCACAGTTCACATATCTTCATTCAGCAAAAATGATCCAATTGTGGAAATGTTCCAAGAAATTAGCGCATGCGTACTGCTGATGGCTGTACGGAGGGAGAGACCATCCATTTCCTTTACGAGGCCTGTGCGAACTCTGCATAACAGCGCCCGGCCAAACCTCACTTTGGGATTGTCTTCGATATACTGCAGAAAAACTGGATGACCGCAATTACAAACTTTATCTTCATGGCCTGCCGAGTTTTATTATAAAGACATCTATCTGGTCATAATATCAATACGGTGAGTTGTTGCACATTCAAGCAGCGTTTCCTCTCATTTGCGTTGTGTAGCAATGTATCAGCACAGAAAAAACTCACGATTTTTGAAGATGTCAAAATTACGTGGTTTTGTTTTGACTTTTAATATCGCCATGACCGTTGCCTGTACAAGATACATATACTTTTTAAATTGCTTCAGCTGGGATATTACTATTAGCTAACTACATTAAAACAATATAATAGCGTTAGCACAGTGTTCCTTACTTCTGTCACACGACCGCGGTATATCGCGATCAGGTTCAGCCCATTGTTGTAACAACGGGTTGTTTGCCGTAGTGTACAGTTTTCCCATATTCTGGCCACCGACAGGTCTGCAATAACGTACAAAGGACACATTTCCTTATTATAAAGCTACCCATAACAGGAAGTGGCATGTTACTGTCTGCAAGGCTAACCTTGTTATGGCTGAATTGATTGCCTTTTCCTGTTCACCGCTCAGCCTAGTTGAGGTTGTACTGTATACAAAACTACACCGGCTGTTGTGTCCATTTAACGTGTTTTTATTACTATGGTGAAATGCGTTTATTGAGGATGTGTTCACGTGTGTCTGCCTGGTAGTTTAAACACTGTCAGTCATGTTTGTTATAGTTTGCTTGCCTGTCAAACTCGTTACAGATGTTGCACTGTATGTAATCTCTACTTGCCATAGCGTGCCGCTAATTATCTTAAACCATATAAGTATTCTGCAACGATTCTGTCGTCTTTGGTTTTGTAGGGTCGTTGTTAGGGTACATGGGCTAATGTAGCTAGTCCCAGGTCATATTTAAATATTGCATTGAGCAATCAATGTTTCTGCTAATGCACAAATGCTCATCATCTGGACAGATGATCTTTGCACCCATTATCCACTGAGGTATTTGGGAAACCAGACTTCAACATGTCTAAGGTCTGCATGTTTTGTCTGTTGAGTTTGTTTTCTGCTGTGTTGTTGGGATGTCCACCTGGCGTATGTGTAAAGGATATGAAAGTGAGTGCCACTGCATCCAGAATTAGTACTTACTGTAGCTGGTGCAATCTGCATCTGAACTCTCTGTAATGCTGAAAAGACTGCACTTGGATACAACAAATGTGTCACGTGTCCATGTGCTACACATGGAGGCGGTGTGAGTTGCGTTGTCCTGATTAGGCTATCCCAAAGTGTGCCTTTGTGCTCTTTTTACATATTTAAAAACTCCAGCCAAGGGAACTTGGTGGACATTTTGTACTGGTTCATACTGACTTGTGTGCAGTGCACTCTGTGAATGGGACAACATTAGTTGCTGCCTAAAAGGTTTGGTTTTCTAGGGTAATAGGTACTATTGCAAGCAAAGCCAATAACACTAACATACACAGCAATTAATTTATTTGCTGATGTTTCAACGTCAGTTTTGGGCCTATGGATTCTAAATAACAATTTATTTCTCACGTGAACATTGTAGTTGCGTTTGGAATACAGCTTTTACCTCGTCTTGCTATTTTCATGGATAGGTGTGTCGTTCTCTACTTACATATCTCTATGAATCCAAAATTATTCTGTAGAAATGAAATAAGAACACTTTCCCTTGGTCACAGAAGGGATTTTGTCTCTCTCTAGGCTGAAGTTGTGATGAGTCTGCTGAATGCATTTCTGGTACCAGAAAGGTATGAACCTGTGTACACTCACTACTGTAAGTCACTGCGTGAGCGCATCGGCTAAATTACTTCAATGTAAATGTCTGTTTGGATCTGTGTATGTTTTGTAAAAATGTCTCCGGCATGGAATAATCATTGATTATTCAGTTGTTAATTTATGTCGAATACAAAATATATATTTTTTTTAATTACATTTAGTTGAATGCTATTTGGTCCTAAAAAGTGAGTACACCTCAAACAATTCTTCCTGAAGGGTGAGCTTGGAGAAAACATTCATTTCTGTATGAGGTTAATGGCCAGCTCATGAAAAACCATTACCTCCGAGTATGTCTTTTTCTATTGAATTTTTTGTGAATGGAGTGGGTGAAGACTGGGCTTGCCTCAACTTTATAATATGTGAGAACAAGTCGACCCACATAATGATACCATGATTAGGCCGGTTGTTGAAAGGCAGCTGGACTTAATATAATAAATATTTTTGCGAGCAAACCTTCATTATTTTGCCAAGAGTGGCGGATATCTTTGCTCCACACATTTGGTTTTGAAAGTGAGATAATGACAGTTATGCAGTTTGAGTAGTGTTGAATGTGACATGTGTGCAGAACTTTGGTTCCCTGATCTCAAAGTTATCTAATCGTTATTATAAAAATGTAGCGATTGTCACATGGGCCGTTAACTTTGGAAGATAATTTTGCAACATTTTAATCTGGATAGCGGAGTGATAAGTCAAACTAGTTTTGTAGAAACACTTAATGTCAGATGTTAAGTGTCAATGAATATCTGTTCAGCCTGTTATGGGAAATGTTATGTGAAGGTGTGTTTTCATGATTATTAATTTAATTACATATCAGGATGAACGATTAGAATATTTTGCTTGCATGAATTATGTATGCCAATGCCACATGCAGTGGATTGTTTTGTTCTATAGTTGCACTGTAGCTCTACCAAAAGCTTGTGTCAGATAATCAATAGGATAGATGTAATTTTGTTTAACTAAATTTCTTTCATCTCTATAGCCTATTTATGGTTAATAATTTCTGGCTGGGCAAATTTTGTTATTGAAAATAGACCATATATTTTACTTAAGTCTTTTCATGCTATTGCTGTAGATCATTTTACAGCCTGACACTAGTCAAAGCCGACCTACTCAAATACCTCTTAAGGTTAATGACAACCACTGTAAATTGAATTAATAATACTGCAAGACGTGTTGATTAGGTTTGTCTTCGGGTGAGGCAGATCATGGAAGAAAATGATGATGTAGGATGTTTCATGTCCAGACATAAATTAAGTATATTTTATTAAACATTAAAAAAAAAAATTAAACCACATAAGACAAATATATGTTTTCCTTTCTTTGTTCGGACACTGACATTGCTGATTGTCATTATTTATTAAGGTGTACTACTACTGGGTTGAATGGTTGTCTCACCTAGATCTCTTAAGAGGAGTGCTCTGATCGTTGTGACTGTCTATGAACAGCAGGCAGCGGCTGGCTTCTTATAAGGCCCTTCACTGCGCTTTCCTCGTTCAGCAAAGTATTATTATCTTGCTTTCGCATTTCATTCCGTGCATGTGACATTTGGCACTAATGTAACACCACAGACAGGGAAATTCCACAGTAACAGTGACTGAGTTTGTGTTAATTATCCATTTATGACATGTATGCAAAGATGTGTAAATAGCAGCCTGTGGGCTTACTGCAATTGCATTTCCCAAAGGGGCACCGATGATTTCCACCTCTCTGCACCAGGATTGAATACGCATATTTATGAGCCTGTCCTGTGTACTGCTGTTTTAGCCACATGCAACACCATCACACTACAGTCAATTATCCATCAAGTTGGGGGTTGTTACATAGTAGGTAGAAATATACTAATTCCCATGAAAAAACATAAGTACAGGTAACTCAGAACTTCTATGTTTGTACACTCCCCTGCCAGGTAGAGATTTTTAGTATTATTACTTTATTTCTGTGGTAATTGTTGTAGCCTGATTGTGGTTCACATCCAATGTTACCATGTCCTCACTAAGTTTACCTTTGAACTTTTTCAAAAGAAGGCCAGAGCGGACCGAGGAGAGAGAGGTGGCTGGTTTAGATGTAATGGTGGAGCATATGATTGACATATGCCACTCCCACCACCGTGCCTTGGTCTTCCCTCAGTTCAACTCTTGAACTGAAGAGAAACATAAAAACATGGAAACACTGAAACCATTGTTTAAATGTAATTTGCATCGCTACATCATCATGGCATTTACTCAATGAAAGCCTTGTGATTTTGGCATTTGAAGTGTGTTTGTTATTTATTACCTGACAAAGTCCATTACTTTCTCTGAATGTTCGTTATATTGTGATTATGATATGATTATTTTTATTTGAAATAAATAGTTTTTTCTACTGCTGGGAACACTAAGGGGGAGAACTCACCATATTTAGGAAAAAAACATTGCGATGAAAACCAACAAGTTTATTTTATTTTTCCTTACTTAAAGGTAATATCAAGGCAGGGATGCTTTGTGATAATAGTGAAAGTAATTTAATGTAAGCATTTTGTAGAATAAAAAAATGACCAGCATGCCCATGTCATTTTGTCAGTCAATTCTAGTTTGACAGTTTTACAATCTGAAACCAACTCTATCAAAAGCAATAAAAACAGTGTAATCGAACATTGATTATAACTTTAGGTCAAAATTATTTAAAATAAATCCCTGCCCAGTGTCACTGTAAAATGATCCATCCATCATTGTTTTTAGACCCAATCTATTGAGGGAGACCCTTGCTACTGTGGAATACAACAACCATATCCCCTCTGCCCTGTCTGTCACACTGAGCTATTGACTGATGGGCAGATGGCGTTAATCACTGAGCAGGGAAGGCTGAAAGAGACTAGAGGTTTCAGCTGCAGCTTATCTCTGCACTCCCTTGTCTTAATGAAGCATTAGCATCTGACAGGGATCCCTGCCTCAGTGTAGCAGCCGGAGGAGTGAGAAACTGCGATTGTGTGACTCTGTGACACTGAGCAGAGATATGTATTGTGTTAACAGCAGGAGAGGTGCAGCTGAGCTTGGTCACAATCTCAGCACATGCAGGCAGTCTGCTCATTGCATGCCTTTAATAGCCTCTGCGTATATCCTGGCAAAGGGAGAATGCATTCATTTTGATCATTGCATACATTCTGGTCGGGTGTGTGTTACAGGTTTCCTGGGTTTTTGCGCTCATCTTACACAGCAGGATGAGAGGGACAGTAATGGCTGGTGCGCGGTCTTTTTCTGATTGCTCATGAGGCATCTAAAGCCTGACCAATAGGAACCCTGACCTTTGAACAACTGTCACTTTCTGTTCTTTCTTTTTTCCCCAATTCTATTTTTGTTCTTTGTTCTTTGTTTGTAGACCAGGCTGTATTTAGATGTCTTTGGCCTAGGGGGTCATTTTAATTAAAGGATGCGTACCGCAGCTGATAAAAAAAATTGTTTTGTTGATCATTGTTTATTACAGAAAAAATTTCAGCATAATTGTATTCTAGAAAATTTTAATATCCATTATGATGCCTTGTTCTAGGTACTCTGAACACCCCCAATAATAAATATTTATATCTTGTTGCATCTCTGCACTACTACTTGTGCATATAAAACAGATTCCAGTCTTAAACGTTTAATCTGTTTTGTGTGTCAAGTTGCTTAACTTCAGAACTGGTCTTAGATTTAATGCCTGATGTGCTTTTGGTAAATCATGCTCTGGTTGTGAATGCAAACAACACACAGGCCAATAAAGAAATCAGAATGACGTTTATATATAATAGACTACAGTAGGCTGCTAAATGAAAAAACAACTGCAGGCTATTCACCATCGATGGCTGATGTGCTCCCTATGTCAAGATTAGCAACTGAAAAAAGGTACTGCTGTTGACACACTGAGCGGTTGAATGTAAAAATGCAGTTTCTACAGACAAAATATTTTACTCTTATGCAGCAAGCATTTTTCCCCCCTGCTTTCGAAAAACATTTTAATTATATTGTGTCCATGTAGTCACAACACAAGCATGTTAGTCTATATTTGACTTGCGTGATGCCCTAAATCAAAATTTCCTGTGTCTAGGTTGATTTTTTTTTTTTTGGTGGAGCTGTATATTTTTAAGAGACCACCTGCACCTTTTTCTTGTCTTTCCAAAAAATTTGAAAGGGAAAGTTTCATTTGCAGTGGTCTCTTAATTTGAACCCTTCTGTTCCTCACTTTTTTTGAAAGGAAAGAAAAAGATGCAGTGGTCTCTTAATTTTTTCCGGAGTTGTATACTGATGGTTTCTGCCTTTTGTGGTCTTGGGCCCAAGGTCTTCAGCAATGGTAATCCCTTTCAGTAATCCAGCCCTGTTCATAGAGTGATGGAAGATAAATGTGGCAGTGAGGATGATGATTCGGATAGCGCTAGACTGTATACAGGTTTTTGTTTTATTTATTTTTTTTACCTTGAATTGAACTCTTGTCAGTGGAAACTTTTGGTACAATCGTAACATTTTTGACAATTTGTCTGATCAATGGAGTCTAATCAGTTTTAATGTTGCTTCAGGGGCATGCATTGGAAGCTGTGTCTGAAATACCTAACAGTAGTTGTATGGCAGCCAGAAGGGAAGCCCCAGATAGTATTTAGTCACACACAGTTTGTCCCTTGGCCTTGTTCTGCCCTGCCTGGATGTTGTGGATCATGTTAGGATATACAGGATTATTTACCACAACATCTGTTTTCATAGCACTGCCAATACTCTTACAATGCACTATAACCACTGTTACATTGCAGCCAGTGAGCAGCTTTCATAGATTTTATATTATTCCCTGTGATTAAAACAACCCTAGCACTGTGTGGTCTCTGTTCGGTGGGAGTAGAGGAGGCAGAGAGCCAGATTAGCCCTGTTCTCTCTGTCCTCTTCCTTTGTGCTTCATGTCTCTGTTCAGCAGCTTGGGAGGAAGGAGCAGTCCCCCTCCAGTCCTGCCTGCTGCCCATTAGAATGGAGGCATTGTTGCGGTGGTCTGGGCACAAATAGTGGGCTGGCTGCTCCATCTGGGCAGAGTCCGACCAGGCAGGCTGCTTCTTGAGAGGAACTAGGCCTGCTGGAAAGCCACAGGAACCCGTAGACTTTTATGAAAAGCAGAACCAAAAGACTGGCACAATTCTGAAGAGAACAGACCCCTGACACACACACAACACACTTTCTTTGAAAGATCCCTAATTGTAATGGGAACTGATGTGGTTACTGATTCAGTACAATCAAAGGTGTTCTGACTTTCACGTTCACACTTGCTTCAGAGGCCGGGGTGACATTTTGAGCATGTACCCAAAGAGGAAAGGAGTTGATTTGACCGGGCCCCTTCGCAGCAGATAAGACCTGCTGCAATCTAAACCTATTTATGATCTCATTAATCCCTCTCAACATAAAGTGATGATTTAAAGGCTGTGCCTAGAGACATGCTCCTGCTCCAGATTTACAAGTTGGTGGTAGAGGGAACTGAAGTTCAGCCACTGGATGACTATGGTTCCTGTTTTAAGACCCAGACCTGCTTTGGAAAACTACTGCAACTCTTAGTGTTGTAAACACCCCGGTGAGCCCAAGTAATTATTCAAATATCAGGCTTTGGACAGCACCAGTGTGGGCATTGTGTTTGTGTGGGTGGATTTGAATTAATGAGCAGAAGATAATGTTGAGCTGATGGGAACAGAAGGTCACTTCCTCCTCTAGTCAGAGCCATGCAGAAGACCTGACATCACTGGGCTGGCTAACCTGACTGACTGTTTATGGTGTTGGATCTGGGTTGGTATGTCACACATGGGCATGTTGTTTGCTAGACCTGGCCTTCTCGTTATCCACATTGAGGGTACATGAGTGTTTGTCACATTGCTGTGGTTTGGGGATCTGTTTGTTGTCGTTCTGTTTCTGTGGAGGGATGTGACCTTGTTGTTTTACCCATTCAGGCTGATGTTGCTCTGGCCTGGTGGTCACCTAGCTAGCATAAATGTTTCCAATGTTAGAGATGGATGCTGTTCTCCTGCGTTGTACAGTTGCTCCCTTTTTAGCCACGCTGGGATTTCACTTCCTCTCTGCTTTCTCTGTGAGCAGCTCTGTGGTGTTGCCTGACTTTGGCTGACTTTGGATTGTATAGGCCGTCAGTGAAAGGGGGTGAGATGCTGGTTAGTGGTTGTTGTGTAACTCTGTGAGGATCATTGGGTGTTGATCTAAATTACTGCTGTAGGGACTAATTGTGACTGAACCCCATTTGTATAAAACACTGAATAAGTCCTAGTGGATGACTTTCCCTGCCTTTATCTACTGTTTATAGGATTTAGCCAACTTCAAATAACAGGAATCAAACACGGTTCTTAACAATTGTTTGGTAGACTCAAATGTAATTTATAATTTTTGTAAAAATGTTTTACCTGGCATCTTGGCTATGGGCCAGACTTGCACCATGAAAGCAGATTGGCCCATTTGCTCTGATCTGATTTCATAAAGGATTTATTCAGCTGCCAAGTGAACACTTTGCTTGATGTAGCCTGTCTGATTCAACAGCAGTCCAACTCAGCCAACGACTCTCCTTATCCAAGGGCTAGCTGGACAGTCCAGAGGTACCAAGGTATGTACTCAAACATGAGAAATGTTTCTGGAAATGAAATGGGAAATAATTAGGATTGACTTATACTAAATAGAAAATTAAATAAGAAAATAGCCATTGACTGATACTAGAGGCCTATCAAAGGGTGAGCGGTATAGATTGTTGAAAATGGACACTGGTATAAATATGTCCCACAGTATAAATTAGCATATTTGTCATGGATTTTGGAGTTGATGTAAAACACAATGTTCTCTGTTGACTAGAGAAGAGATACTATAATAAGTTCATGAAAACACGTATTGGTGTTTCCTTTTCTGTTTCAACATAATCAAATTGGATTTTTGTAATGAAAGATGAGGCGATGAAATGGAAGGGAGCAGGTACTACACGCACAGCAGGAAGTAATTCTTGAAGAACTGGCAAACAATTAAAAACGACTTTGAAAGAAGGCTTGGAGTTGGTTCCCACTTAAAACGGCGGACCACAAGCAGAAATCAACTTTAGCTAAATATGTCAAACGATAGTTGCAGTAATACCAGCAACCACTTCTATCACTTCAAGTCAACCAGAAGCATAGTAATTGATTAGTAGTGTGAAAACGAAAAGGCAAGCACACATTGCTGTCAACCATAATCTTCCCCGTTTCAAGAGTTATTTTTATAAATGTTCACAAATTATTTTTAAGTTGGAATACTTCCCAGGTCTTAACCTATCCGCGATGATCCATGATTTCCCAATGTTTTCAAACTGGAAAGTAGATTTTTCTCTATCCGTCATTTCCATTGCTATGTTGACGTTCAGCAGAGATGTTGCATGCTTTTCCAGATGCACAAAAATTAATGTGCCATTTGAGCGGTGTCTTTAATCATAAACCTACTTGATGGCAATGAAGACAGTAATCTCAGGATTATTGTAATCGTTTTCAACCAATTGGCTTTTATGTATTATAAATAATTTTATACATAATAATTTGATTAATGTCAATGAGATCAGTGTGGCGGAGAGTTAGTACTGCATATATGCTGTTGAAATTTGGCTTGTTGCCCTGCTGGTTGCTCACTGGGCTCCCTGTTGTGCTCTTCGAGACTCAGGAAGAAAGAGACCATTCACAATCTTCAGTGGGTGTGAGATGGCTCCCCATCATTGTCAGTGTTATCATACCAACTCCCTACCATAGTTCTGATGAGACTTAGTTGAATGCAGAAAATCACCAATCAGAATAAGCCCCATTTGATTCTGTGTACATACAATGTTTGCTTATTAAACTAAGACACATACTTTGTTGTTTCTTCACGTATGAACAGGAAGGAGTCCTAGCTGGTGCTAGCACATGTGCATATAAAATCCACAACTGGACTGATTAAGGTTTTTACATGCATTTTTTTATCTGGTGTATGCTAACTTCAATGTAGATATTTTTTCTGATTTTAAGAAGTGTTTACATGATTGGTGCATTGTCAGCCTACTACCACAATTGGTTCAATATCAAATGATGAATGTGCATATAAATATTTTACACTGCATTCAATATATAATTACTGTGTCTATTTGCAGTGATTGTGAAGCTTTGCTTTTGCACATGCCAGTTCCGCTAACTGTGTCTGTCTAAAAATAGTGGCTTCAGGAAATGGGTTGACTGTTTCTAGTAGTACACGCAAACAGGAAGTGGGTTATGTATTATTTTGCACATACCCCCTAGGTGGGATACAGAGATGATGGTATATGGTCTGAAGAACACACACTTTGGATTCAGCTGCTATTTTATTTGGGCCAAGAGATAAGGGTCAGTTTTGGTCAAAATAATCTCAGCCACCTCCTCTGTGGAGTGCATGTTTCTGACATTTTTGTTCATCAACATTAGCCTTATGGTGAACCAAGGCTTGGATAAAGCTTAGCTAACTTGAAAAATAGGACCATGAGTAGTTATTCTCACAGCCCTTTAGCATTAATTACAGTAACACCTCCTGACAGCCCTACCACCTTAACTACAACCAATCAATCAATCAAATTAATTTATAAAGCCCTTTTTACCTCAGCAATTGTCACAAAGTGCTTTCACAAAACACCTGGCCTTAAACCCCAGGGAGCAAACATCAGTAGTGTTGAACTTCAGTGGCTCAGAAAAACTCCCTGAGAAAGCCGAAATCTAGGAAGAAACCTAGAGAGGAACCAGGCTCCGAGGGGTGACCAGTCCTCTTCTGGCTGTGCCGGTTGAACATATTAAGAGTCCAAATTGTAATAGTTAATCGATGCATGTGGGCTAAGCCCAGAGTCTATTTAAACCTAGTCCAGATGATCGGAGGCATGACCAGATGAACAGGGACAGACTGGAGGTGGGGGAGGTCAGCAGAGTGGCAGCTGAAATCGTCAGGTATCGTCTCGATCTGCAACACAACCAGGAGGACTTTGGACAGGGACCGAAACGAGTCAAGCCTAGTTCTTCGCAGGTGTGGGTCAAGACCTCATTATATAGCAGTGTAAGACCTTGGGGCTCAGACGGGGGTCCAGTGACACTGTGGTCCTATACCGAGGAGGCCAAGGACAGGGCCCCGAACAGGGCCCAACAGAGTAACACCTCCTTACAGCCCGGCAACCTTTACTACAGTAACACCTCCTTAGAGCTCTACAATCTTTATTACAGTAACACCTACCTACAACCTGACAACCTATACTACAGTAGTGTCTCCTAACAGCCCAACAACCTTTAATATAGTAACACCTCCATACAGCCCGGCAACCTTTACTACAGTAACCCCTTTCAGCTCTACAACCTTTATTACAGTAACACCTCCTTAGAGCTCTACCACCTTTATTACAGTAACACCTCCCTACAACCTGACAACCTATACTACAGTAGTGCCTCCTAACAGCCCAACAACCTTTATTATAGTAACACGTCATAACAGCCCTACAAAACCATTTAAGCACAGTATAGCCCTTGAAGGGGTACTTTGAGTACGTTTATTCTACACAATCTGATATGTTGTAGCCTAGTGGTCAGAGCATGTGAATAGGACCAAAAATGTGTTTAAAGGGGCAATCAACAGAAAACCACACATTCCAGTGATATACATAGTTATATATGTTGGGGAATTTGTAGTTAGTAGTGCACAAATGTTAGTAGAACATCTTCCCTCTGCCTCCATGCTGCCTGACAACTTGGGTTTACCCCCCCCCTCCCCCCCCCGCTGCTTTTCCAGCTGCCTGCCCACTTTCCCTAGAATAAATTACTTACTAGCATCTTTCAGATGGGCAGAGACAATTCCTTGTGAACATGCGCTGACAGCTGACTGTAATGTGCATAGTAAGGACAATGAATTCAGTCTCCCTTTGCCTGGATATTTATAAATATTATATTATTAAGTCCCATTAGATGAGCAGACCTGCTGCTCACCTGCTTGTGCTGAGATTGTGACCAAGCTTAGCTGTGTCTACTGCAAGCACAAGTCCAGTGCCTGCTAAGTGCCTCAATACACCTTCTGAATATACTACTGCTACTGTGCTGTAAATTGGCTCCACATCAACCCACTCCTCTACAAGCCGTATGCACAGTACCACTACCTACCCATCTTTCCTGTAGGGTTTTCCGATACTCATTCTACACTAATAGATGGAGATCATGAAGGTTATTACCATACAAGGCCTGGACTATTTGACAAATGGCCACAAGAAATGCATCAGCTTTGTCTGGGTTAGTCATCGTGTCAAATGGTAAAGGCCTTGTAGTGGGCTTGGAATACCTGGCTTAACAGTCCTGTTGGCCTCAGAGGACGCAGCCAGCCACAATCTCTCTTCGTCTCGCCTCTCATGTACTCAGGCTGTTGTTCGTCTGTCAATCTTGCTGATGCAAAGGAACGGAGAAAACGGAAAAACAGCAGATGGGCCCAGCAGTTTCAGTGGGACTGCGAAGAACAGACCATGTCTAAAAATGGAGAGAAGTGAGCGATGGATAAAAGAAGGTGGCATGCAGCAGATGGCAGAGCCAGCCACACTCTGTTTAATGAGCTGGAGGAGTGAAGGCCAATGCTGTGGAGGTATACCCATCTCTCTCTGTTTTCCCCTTTCTCTCTCCATCCTATTTCTTCTATGTGTATCTCTATGACTCTTTCTCTATCCATTTTCTTGTAGGGATATCTTTGTTTCCTTTTCTGTACTTTGGATTGCTTTATCCTCCCATAGCTCTACCTGTTTCAGAGGATGTCTGAACCCTCCCGCTCTAGGCTGACAACTTCACTCAACAAGGAGGGTTATCCTTTCAGAACACATTGTTTCACTTTTCCCACTTTTAGCTTTATACATCAAGGGCTTGGGAATTCTACTATTTCTGCACCCAACCTTTCTCAGTTGTCAGTATATAATTTTCCTTAGGGTGCCTGATGTAGATGCAAAAAAGAATATAAGGACAAGGCTAGCCCGAGGGGAGCTTGTCAGCCCTCTAAGTGGTTTAATGGGGTCCTCAACATTGCAATAGAAAGTGCTGTGTGACATTGACTGAAATAGTATGAGTCATAATCCCCATAAAAGCTTGCAGCCAAACTAGAAACCCGTCACTTTGCGTTATTACACCATGCATTTCTCTCACAGGGGATATTTTTTATTCATTTCAAATAAGATCTGTTTCGTGTTGGCTCAAAACGTGTGTTTTGATCTGTGTAAACGTCTATTGTACAAGTTGACTTATCAATACTGGCTAAATGTAAGCAAATGTTTTTTGGGTAGAGATTTGCACTGGTATCAAAACACTGAGTACACCTAAACAAAACACAGACCATATTTGAAGCGATTTGAACATTCCGTATTGGATAAAAGAATGGTGAGATGCATAAAATAAATAATTTGTACAGATAATAATTTTGCCTTTAGGTTGTATGGGGATTATGGATTGTCTACTGTTTCAGTCTATTCATTGATCTACAGGCTTTAAAACTAGTGTATTTATTGTGTGCTAAACGTGCTGGACTGGTCACAGAGCAAGTCAGTGACTGAGTGAAGTAGTGGGTGAGAATTCTCTCTGGTCTGTTACCAGGAACTCAAGGTTGAAGCAGAGAGTTGCAAAGGATAGAAGGGCCCGTCAGTTTCAGGGAACCAGTTAGTTCTCTCCCAGGGCACACTTCAACACGCTAGCACTAATTAGAGCCCACTTGCTGGTTCCTGCTGTTTGGGACCAGGGAGCTAGCAGACGATGGCGCACAGTGAGACATCTAGCCCTGCTTCTCATGTTTGACTGCATCTCACTGGAGCCTGTGGTTCAGTCTGTCAGGGCCCTGCTTTACATCCGCAAACACCACAGGGTCTATTTTCAGTTGTCCTCACTCAGTCTACTACAAAGTAATAGTGTGGTTTGATGACAAGTCAAAACACTGCCTTCATTCTAAAAGACGCTTATAAGGACAATTCATTGCAAAGGTCAACCTGAGCCTAAATGAATTATTTTGAAAAATGAACCATGTTCCTTATTATTATTACTTTATTTTACTAGCATATGTTGATAACTGCATGGTTTTGGGCAATTTATTGAATAGGTGTTTTAAGTCCGAATGAAGGCAATCCCCTCATTCATATTTTAATTGTTTTAAAAAAAACTGTCTACTGGTATCTGTCTCCCAGTGTAAATAGAATGAGACGTTTTGAAGCAAAACCTACCAAATATGAATATGTTGGTTTCTGCTGGCATTTTTCTGGGGCATGTACTTATACAGTAACTTTTTACTAAAGCCAGCTTTCATCAAGATTTCGCATAATCTATAATGTATTTATCTTTAACTGTCCATATAATTTTTTGAGTTTTGATATTTGATATTATATCTTTGGTAGAGATGTTTGCATCTTCCTTTTGTGTGTTTTAAAATGTATTAATAACTCTGAAAAAGTGTTGATTTCTGGGAAACATTAGTTCAAGTTAAGATTATTTCTGAATATATATTATCAAATGAATACATGGCACAAACCTCACATCCAGTTTCCAGAAAAGAGAATTAGCTCTATAGGCACATCTGTCATTTATTATTTTATATTTATATTACAAAAAAACATTTTTAATTGGTAAAATTTAATTCTGATATATTTAAAATGCAAATAGCACAGATTGGCCTTATATTATCCCCACTACCTATAAATGTGCAATTTTACTGTACTATTTTGCAAACAGTGGATCTGTTCATAATGTTTAGTGATGTTTCCTTCAGGTCCATCAAAGGGTTTATGTTAGTTATCCAGGGTTTGTTTCATGAAGGTCAAGAGGACTTGACATAAGCTCCCTGGGAATCACTGAGAATCAATGAAAACCACCTCCAGACTTTTGGTAGGACATTATCAGGACTAGCAATATCCAATGAACTAGTGAAATGTATGGTGGTTTATTGGAAGGGCAATAAACATTTCTTTTCGGGGCAGGTTCCAGGAATATCAAGACCTACAGTGTCATGATAAGTTCTAGTATTGCTGGTAAAAATCTTCCAACTAAATAAAGCTAAAATGCTAAATGAGAATCTGTACTTACTGTATTTGTTTAGTTTTATTTATACTTTACATTTTCACAGAGTGGCACACAATGTGTAGTCATCCACAGTTTATCAACTAAACAATGCAGGAAAATAACTTAGTATAATTTTTTATACTAATTTGCTCAGCTGTATGATGATCCAAAGAGAATTTTCTCTGTTCTCTGTAAGTTCCTAGGATGTCAGTTTGGATCATGACATGATCAATTTGTCCTTATTGTTATAATGTTGTGTGATGTAGAGGTCTTAGCAGATACACACCTGATATGACATCATTTACATGACCATAGGTTCCCAGGTTGGATCAAGCTAGGAACCACATTTCAAATGTGAAATACTGATATTGATGGATGGAAATATTCGGATTTATATGAACATCCTCTATAAATCACGTGCTACGAGTTGCTATTAACCTATAGCTTCATTTCAGCAAGAATCTCTTTCTCACCCGTCTGTCTTCTTCTTTTTGTGTGGTCTGTGCTTTCTATAGTACATTTGTGTAGGCCTGTTACAACATTAAAAATCTATTTCCAGAAGGGATACTTTTTATTTAATGTTGATCAGGTATGTTATCTTATGATGTTTGATGGAGATTTAAGATCAGAACAAGTTGCATTTCATACCAAGTTCAATGATGTGGCATATAGAGAAGGAGTACTGAAAAGATTCTTCAGAAGAGAGATTGCGTTCTTGAGACTGCGTTGAGACGAGTGCGTTCTGGTGTCATACCTACTGAATTTCCAACATACCTTCTTGTTTATTTTATATTAAGAATGTAATTAAGAAAAAATAAACTGTAAAGTGTATATAATGTATTAGATTGGCCTGGCTGTAAAACCAAAATGCATGTAAAATGTTAGTCACTGCCAAACAATTTGGCATTCTTGCAGGACAATAAAGTAAATTAATTAGTGTAATATTAAGCTTTACTTCATTCTCTGCAATGTATGTAGTATTTTTATTTAATTTCTGTTTATGTTTTTGGTTTCATATAGAATGACACCAAAATGACCTAACTTGTGTGCATAGCTCTTTGCATGCTGTATGCGATTACATTGTCTTTGGTGTATATGTTGTAGTAAGTCATTACTTGTAGATGTATTTTTTGTGGGATCAGGCCAATCGACATTTATTAAGAATTAAAGTGTTGAATAAGTAGTCAATATTTCTTCACTTGTCCATATCGGACCCATCCACTAAGCTGTGAAATTGTAATGTAGTGAGCTGTTGCACAGAATTTTGCATAGTCAGTAGGTCACATTTCCATATTTCTTGCAGTACATTTATTTGCTTCCAGTAAATTTTACAATACGAGCTCTGTGCGGCACACACATGCAGCCTCTCAGCCTGAGGTGAAACTTGTCCCAACATAACATCAACAAAACTGACTCATGTATGTCGAAGTTTTATTGGTTATGAGACATTACTAGAGGAAGTGGATCCAAACTAGCAGTCAAACCGTTGCGCTCTAACCTTTCTAATGGTTAGAAGCACTATATGCTAGTACCATTTATACACATCCAGACATTTGAGTCACGTGAGGAAGGTAAGATCTGATATTTATTCACCATTGATTTCTAAAGGGAAACCTGCCATAAGCTTTTCAGAAACATTTGCATTTTCTAAATTATAGTTCTCATGTTTCAGTCTCTTTTTAATTAATATATGTCATGATTGTGTGTGGTTGTTTCTGAAAGGAAGTGTGAATTAATGTTTAACCAGCTGCAGCTTACACAGGAAAACAGTATGGCTTATGGCCAATATACCACAACGTTTTTAGGTACGGCGCCTCACAAAGACCCTGAGATGGTGTATTACTATTATAGACTTACTATGGATGTCCCAAAGTGGCCTTTGTAATTCACAGGTCCACTTTCCAGTTATTTACCTTGGCCTCCTGAGCTGGAGATTAAGGCTGACTCTTCAATATCAGCTGCCTTTACTGGCATTGAAGCCAATAAAGCATTCTTCTAAAGAGCACATCATATTAAGGTCTATAGCCTTCTACTCTCATGTGTGAAGGGTGGCTGACTATGAATGTGTTTATTCAAAACTAGATGTCTGGAGACCAGAGAACTTTGAGAGGTTTTGAATTCATTGTTTTCATTTTAGAGAATGTTTTCTACACACACTATCATATTATTTTTCTTTCAACTTGATAGCTAAAAGCAGAGATGCAGATTGTAAAGTCTTGTTCATGGGTGGATGTCTCTAGACACTTGCTCTGAATTGGTGGGTGGGGGTGGGTGGGGGTAGACACCTCAGTGAACTTGACTTGCTGAATGGGTGGTAAGCTTCTTTCTGAGTCTTTGACCCAAGTCAGCAATGCTTATAGATTTGAGCTGGTTTCTCAGAAATAATCCACCTTTTGACCTATTATCACTGGCTCTTTGAAAAACATCTCCATTCACAAGGTCTACCGGAGGATTACATGCAAGTGCCCTGACTGAAACCGAAGTGTGGAGGATATTCACTTACTCTTGTAGGAGCAGGGAAGTGGGCTGGATTTAAACATTTTCTTGGTAAAACCAATGTTTTTTGCAAGAATCTTCCCCTTTGCGGTGACGCAGCAAAGATATGACAAAGTATGACCACAGATTTTTGGGGCTTCTGTCTTTGCCTACTTATTCCAATTTTCTACTTAGGGGACGGTCAGTGCTAAGTCGTTGTTTCTTTTATTGGTCAGTCTGCTTCACCTGTTGGTTTGGTTTGACCATCATCAGAGCTCTTGGGTCTACCACCTTTCTATCTAGCAGACACAGGTTAACCAAAAGAATGGCAAATAAAATGAAATGGCCTCCATCTGGGTAAACCAGAGCTGTTATTTGGCTGAGCTGCTATTTGGCTCTCTCAGTTTGCATACAGATCTGCAGCAGTCTGCAATTAGCCAGCTTCCTGATTCAGCACAGGATATAGGCCTAGCAGTGCGCTGGCTCTTTCCTATGCAGTGCGGCCATTGATATAATGCAGCTGTATGGATTAGATCAGCCAGCCAGCCCGCCCACGCACTCTGGACACTGGATATTCATTGTTGAAATGCTCTAGAGATCTGCTGTACATATACACAAATGGAATGTATCATGTGTTGCTGGGTGGGGCTGCTGTCCGCATCACAGACAGATGGGAAACTACCACAGCCAAGCAGCAGGACCGTCGGGGATGATGCCAGAGAAGAGTCACTAAATTTGTCTCCCACTGTGCTACAGTACAGATCACAATAGTGGGACAGCCTAAAGCCAACCCCCTCCCACCACCGAGCCATTGAAAAGTATGCGTCAGCCACTTTCCCCTTCTTCGTTTCCCCCCCCCTTCACTTCCTGTTGTCATGCTGTCGGAATTGAGATGCAGAACGAGGCTGTGACTCTGTAGAGAGACCATAAGGTATGCCTTCTTGCACTGACCATGCTGTGTGTTGTAGCATGAAGAATATGGCCTTGATGTGTTCCTCCAGTCTACTTTCTGGCCTCGTTTCCCATCCTTAGGGATGGAGCACAGAGACATGCCTCTGGCCAGGCATCTGCTGTGTTTATACTGTAGCCTAGATCCAGCTAATACAGATAATACTGCGCTCTTTCAGCCATGCATTCTGTAGCATAGATCCAGCCAATACAGAGCATACTGCTCTGACAGCCATGCATACTGTAGCCTACATCCAGACAAAACGGATAATACTGCTCTTTATACGTACTGTATCCTTGCCTATGTAATGAAGTCCTCTCTCAGAGCGGCCTGCTAACTGCAGGCTACATCTAGGCCAGACACCCTCCAGCCTACACTATAAAACGCTGTATCTCCAGCCAATCCGGATCCTTATGCTGTTTTCCCAGCACAGAGCCCTGCCTTCCACAGATGACATAGTTTTGGGTTTCGACCACAGACAGAGGAAGCCTTCAGTTCTGCGACCATCAACTCCTTCATAGTCGCCTTGCACTGAAGGTCAATTATTTCTCTCATAAACTATTAGCAGCATACAGTAGAGGACTCTTTGCAATCTTAGGCCTATTTCTTTCTAAAATGTAAGCTACTTTTGCATTGCCGTGGATAAGAGTAAACATTTGTTTTAATTAATTTCTGTTCCATTATTTCAGTTATTTAGTTGAAGCACTTTCGTTGAAATGCTAGGTAGTGACAGTAGGTTATTTTTTTTCTCTGCATGTTCAATGTATCCTATAAGCTGGCACAAAGTAAAGTGCAGATTTAATCTGTTTAACAGAAACTAAACCAGCATAATATTAGACTCTGATTCTCCTTTGCTTATCAGACCACAGGATGTGAATGTCTACCAGGCCTATTTTTGGTGAATGGTAGCCTAGATCCTATTTTAGGGTGATGTTATTATATTGGAGGTTATCACAAGTGTACTTTTATGTAGACCACACAGAGAAGTCATATTTTTTTTCTATTGCTAATGTAACAGCGTTGAGGATTTTGAGATGTCTCTTGCCCAACCCTGTGTCACTACTAGGAACAAGTTCCAGGGATATGGACACTATTTTTTTCAAACTGATTAACAGCCACAAGCAGAGCAAAGAATTTGTGAAAATGGTATCGCTATGTAGAATGGAAAAGTGGATATGTACAGAGGCAGTTTTAAAGATTTGGGGCCCATAGGCAAAGACTGGTTGAGGCCCCAACATCATAAATGTTTTGCCTTATTGTCTTTATCAAAGACACACCGGCAACATTTTAAACACAACAATTTAATTGTTGAATGGAGCAGCCACTTCCAAAGACACTTGCATTGCTGCCCCTTTCAGTAAAGAAAATCTATTAAAAAATAATAATCTGAAGGCTCCATACTGCCTTATAAACTACAACTACAGTGATGCACAAAGCATTTAGCCAAAAAAGTGTTTGTTTCTTAATCATGATGAACTTTTCTTATTTGTCAGTTGAGAGAGCCACATTTACCTGGAACAAACATTCATATACATTCAATACACTGACAGAGCTTTCTTGGGTAGCCAAGATGTCCACATTGCTCATTTGTGATCAGTAGCACTGTCACTATCATGATCAACATTTGCGTCATTATAATCAACTTGCGTGTTGTTAGAAGAACGACTGAAATGATTGAAATGAATCCATGTCTTCTTTACCTGTGGTGGCTGTTTGTGATAGTCCAGGTCAGGGATTTCTTATGTGACTGTCAAACAGTCATATTCAGTAAGTATTATCCATAACCACTAAGCTAATCACATAAATGACACATAGTAGTCACAGCAACAAAGCTACAACTGTTATGGACACTTGTGCCATTTTTCTCCTTTTTTTCTGTCCTGCGAGCATTTCATGTTTAAAAAATGTTTCTATCTCTTGTGTTGTGTAGCAGGCTCAGGCTGACTGAGCTACCAAACATTTAGGCTGCTGTAGTGAGAAACAATATGGGAAAGACCATTTGTCTAAGAGTGGGAGGGGGGTTCGGTTTGAAACAACTTATGTATTGGAAGGCATGATTGAATTTAATCATTTTGAGCAACACAATCAGATTTTAAGGCATCGGGGCCCAAAGCGACTGCCCACCTTGCCTAATGGTACCGACCGCCTCTGGATAGGTGTTGTATACATAAGTCACTGCAGGGAAAACTAGGCTTGTGACAAACTGTTTTCTGTCAAGTTTATACAAGCATTTTGTTATTGGTGTTTGGTTAATAATAACATTTAATTTGAATTGGCATGTTTAGCCATTTGTTGTCTAGTCTCATGTAAATGAAAGTGGCACTAGATCCACATTAGGCACTTGTTTTATTCGGCTAATTAATTGAAGATTGAACTAGACGAAAGGCTCTACCGCAACAAACAATAAGGTTTGCAATTTGGTTATATATCTGAATGGATTTTGACATTAGAAATCGTATTGTTAAAAGTGATGTATTTTCAATTCGCCTTGCCTTAGGTAGCTGCCGTTAGCTATATTAATATTCTCTGCTGTCACGCCTTAACACTTGCTTTGTGATGTTTGAAACTACCAGTTTTACTCTGTTTCAATTGTAATGTAATTCCAGGCTGCAGACATTTTTATGATTGTTGATGAGTCACTAGACATAGCCTGCATATTTCCTGTCTCCCCATCATCAAATTCTATGTTTATGGCACACTGGCCCTCATTCATGAGACGTGTATACGAAGAAATAGTGGTTAGAGATGCAGACTCACGCAGGTGACCAATGTTTGAGCCTCTCCATAGTCAAAGCAAATTATGCATTAGATTTGTTCTAGACACCAGCTGGCCACAACCGTCAGAAGCTACGTTATAGAAAGCCTAAAATAAAATAGTTTTACGGTTATATTCCGACTTTCTGGTGGATTTTTGAAGTTCGCATCAGTGCATGCTTTTTGGGGTAGCCTAATATACCGTAGCTCTCAACCCCTTGCATATTAAAAGAGGAGGGGTTTCCACGATTCTCTTGTCTTCTCAAATGATGAGGAAGTCAGTTATCGTCTCTATATCGATAGTTATTGAATCAGTGTCATTCAGAAATGAAAGGGAAAAAAAGCCACAAAATGACACAAAACAAATGATGTACTAGGATTTGTTCAGGATAGACAAAAACTTTGCTGGATTCAACCTTCAGTAGCTATGTTATAATACGCCTAAAATAAAACTTAAATTTTATATTGCGACCATTTCGGGTAGATTTTTGAAGTACACATTTGTGCATGTTTTTGGGGTAATATAGGCTAGATCACGATCCCTTTGGCAGTAAAAGAGGAGGGGTTTCCACGATTCTCTCGTATTTTCACTTGACAAAAGTCAGTTTTTGTCACCTATATTGATAGTTATTGTATCAATGTCATTTACGAATGAAAGAAAGAAAAAATTTGCGTTGTTGTGCCATGAAATTAAATAGCTTTGGCAGTCTCACTAGCAATTGCTCAATTCTTATGACTATTCCAAGTAGTAAGTTAGTAGATAGGCCTACTAGTATGCCTATTACTGGCTAATAGGCTGATAAAACGACAAGTGGCAAAAGCCATACAGTTCATTGATGCTATTTGTGGATGAAGTAAACTTAATAAAACGTTAACCAGATTAACACAATGCTTAATGGTGTCTAGCGAAATCATCAAACTTGGCATGATGTTAATGCGTGATAAAATAGTCTAATATCGAGACGCTATACTGAGCTTCTCACACAGGAGATGCAGATTTAAATTTATTACTTTTAAGTGTGGGCGGGCTGAACTAGACTTCCCTGGTTCCTTTTTTATTTAAATATAAGAGTTTATCGTCAAATGTAAACATTTTAGATTGGAATTATAATAATAGCCTATAATAATATTCAGGTCAATTTATTTCAACCCCAAAAAATACATATACGTAAAAAAAATGGCCATCCTGATATCAGAAGTCAGTATACATTTTAGCTAATCGGAAAAAAAGATTTTAAAAGAATCCAGAAGGGGGAAACTTCACATGCAATATAACATCTCCTGTTAATTGGGGATTTTGGTTACCATCCCTTGTATTATTTTGGACCTGCTGTAATGTAGTTTCACTGTAGGATTGCATTACTTTATATGTGGTGAAATACAGAGCTCCAATAGTTCAATTCAAAAACATGTGTAAACACTCAAACACTGTACTGACAAAAACGTTTCTCATAGCTAATACTCAAGTTAGCTACTCCATGTTAGCTATTTACAATAGCTATCAAAATTTGCAAGTTGACTACAGTATAGCTAGCTAGTTGGCCCAATGTAGATCATAAGTCAAAATGTTACTTGAATCTGTCTTGAATGTGACTATGAATAGGCTCTTCGTAAGAAAAAAACATAGTTTCTTAACAAAATGATATGTAGTAGTGGTAAAAACGCGTACCTCAGGTTCTTATTTTTTCACTCACGTTCAGAGGTATCAACAAACTGCTATTTTCCCGCACGCGCTGTTATTATTGGGAGGAATCAAAAATATTTTTTTTTATATCAAATTCGACTCAAATGTCTACTAGTTTCAACAGCTACCATGTGCATTTCATACACCACAAATGCATAAGTCACGATTCATGCGCTTGTCGGCTCACCATGCAAATGTTGATTCCATCGGTGTTAATGTCAGCTCGCAGAACACTGACCAAAAAAGAAAGCCCGGGTCTGGTGACGCCCCTCTCAGAACCGTAGTTAGTGCTTGACTTGACAAGAACCCACGTGGTTTTTCTGTGAGGCATCTATCCTGTATGAATGAACCAACATGGAAAAAGACAGCTCGTGCATTGCACCTGCATTTCAAATCAAGCAATGTCCATAATTTACTATAAAACAATTCCGTTAACATAATGCACTGCTTTATGAACAGAGACATTTTTATTTAGGACCAAATTTGAACACAAAATTGTGATTAATCTCGATAAAGTACAGCTCGTTATGTGTTTAATCGCGATTCATTTTAATCATTTTTACAACACTAATTTAAACAGATGCTCTTTATTTCAAACTGTTCAAACAAACAGCCTTTTTTAGTTTTAACCCAGATTAAATGGCTTTGAATATTTAGAAATGCTGACTGACTGTTCTGTTTTCTGTTGTCCTGAAGCTCTGATGGTACCAGCTGACCTGTGACCGCTGCCTGAGGACACCTACCCCTTCAAAATGTCTGGAATCCAGGTGAGTGTAACACACACACACACACACACACACACACACACACACACACACACACACACACACACACACACACAGTGTTCTGTTATTTTCAGATGTCTTGTTTCCAAACTTGGTTCATCTGCTGGTCATCAGCTGAGGATGATTACAATCTCACTGCATCCCCAGTCTATGCATTTGCTTATCCGCCCAGATGATTTGAATATTTGTCACACCACAGTACATAACTCTGGCATTGCATCTCTCTTTGACTCCTATCATAAAATGATTCAGGGTTGTGTTATCAGAGCCGGCATTGTGGCTAGTGCATTGCTTCAGGAATACACTCGGTTATTTAAGGATAGTGGCTGCATCCCAAATGGCCATCTCTGACACACGCACACGCACATGCATATGCATATGCAGACACAAACAATTGATTTCATTAAACATTTTATCTTTGAATCACCCAAAGTTAACTCCTGAAAAAATGTAACTCTATGTCTAAGAAAGCTACTTATATCAGTGAGGACTAGTCATTATTTGTTTGGACAATGTACAGGACACAGCATGCAAGCCACCAATGAATAGTAACACTTCATACGCTTTTAGCGATGGAAATGCCAATGGAAATGCACTTTCCCCATGTGTGTCAATGAGTTATATATTCGGTGGATGTAAATTTCCCCTCAAGTTAATCACACCAAGGTAACGGCTTCTCTTCTCATCGCTCCTGACCTAGGTGCCGTGGTCGCCTGGCACAGAGTGTGTAGCCAAGTACAACTTCCAGTCGGCCAATGAACAGGACCTGCCTTTCTTCAAAGGAGACGTGTTGACTATCATCGGGGTCACCAGGGTAAGACCGTTGCAGTCCGTTTTCAGTATGAATGGCAAACATGACGCTGGACTTATGAAATTATACAGGTATTTTCTAGCTGCGTTAAAGGAAACTTTTGATGTTCTATCAGGATCCCAACTGGTACAAAGCAAAGAACACCGTGGGCCGAGAGGGAACCATCCCAGCTAACTACGTCCAGAAAAGGGAAGGGGTGAAGTCAGGAGGGAAACTTAGTCTTATGCCGTAAGTACAGCACTGTAGAACCTTGCTGCTCAGTGACATGCTCAGTTTTACTGTATTATAATGGTATGAAGCTTAAGAGATTCTCCTGTATGGAGTGTTACAGCCATTTTAAACAAGGAAAAATCTTAAGTCTTCTAAGTAAAACATTGTGAACAGATGGACATTGGGCGTATGAGAAGCAATTAATTAGTAATTAATTATTCAGTGAATTTAGTGCTGATGGCCAAATGTCATAAGTGTGCAGCTGTGTCGCTCAGTGTGGTGCGTGGGGTATAGGTAGCGCAGGAATGACCTCACCAGGTGATATGGCTCCACCCTCACTGAAGTGGTACCTAGGACATCACTCTGACTATTGACAGGGGTAACGTAGCACTTCTGATTTGTCAGTATGACGAAAAAGAGCACGTTACACTTCTTGGTACTCCTCTCATAACAAGTAAAATGTGTTCAGAAGAATTCAACATGCATTGCATAAATCTGATCCTCCAGCCACAGAGGGTTGTCTGTATTACTGAAGCCGTTTCAGCAGATCGCTTTGGACCCCGAAAACACACACAGTGCCAAGTCCCTGACAGTACTATTTACATACAAATTGATTATCATATATTGGGTTTTCTCCCCACAGATGAACAAAACCTACTTCACATTTTCAAGATGAAGATAAAATAAAGCAATGTCTTGAATGAGTTATGGCTTCATAACCGAGAGTTAATATTAATCGGAAACACTTTAAGCAGCTATTCTAGCTATTGAAAATGACTGCGCTGATTGAGATGGAACAAGCTTCAGCTGGCAGCGTGCTGTTACCTTTTGGCCGGAGACGACACAGAACATGAGACAGTGGGCATGTAGACACTGTCCACTACCACTTATAGGTGTACCTCTGGAACAGTTTAACTTACATTGCATTCTGATTTACAATGAAAATGAGCCTAATGTCACAAGGCAGGTTGTTTACCTTTTATAAATGTCATTTGAAGCACAACAAATATATATTAGTACAGTGGATTGATATAGTCATTGTGTGATAGAAATCTTGGACCGAAAAGTTCATATAAGTACTGTAGCAGGGCCAAGCAAAGTATGAAACAGGGTTTCTGATTCAAGGACCGATAAGGTTTTATTTAACAAACTTGACATGACTGGACAGAAGGAACTCACGGTAACCATATTGTTGAGTACAGGGACGGATTTGTTGCAGTGGTGCTTCTGTAGTAGCAGCCTGTAAAACACCCAAACACAGGCCATTAATGAGTTCCTCTTCTAACAGGCAGATGTGGAGGGGTGGGGCGGTCCCCCTCAGGTGCCTCTAAAGGTTACTGCTCGCCTGGGAGGCACCTCCTGGCACCAGATTGTACCAGCCTTCTCCCTGTGCGCACCCTCCAGTGTCAACATGCGCACCCTCCAGTTAACGGCACAAGTGAGATGCTAGTATGACCAGTGTGCTGCAGTGCTTCAATTTATATTCAGCTAAAATAGTAGGAATATGTAGAAACGGTGCTGTGAATAGTGGTACCAATATGTACACAATACTGTCAGATAAATGCTGAGAATCCAGCCTGTAACATCTTTGTGATGTTTTTTCCTCCCCAAATACAAACATTTGCAGTATCATCAAAAGAAAAAAGGCTTTACTATTGTTCCAATAGTGTGACACACACACACACAGACACACTGCACACTGTCATTCCCATCTACTGAGCTTAACTGCCCACCTGCGGAGCGGAGAACTCAAAACTGTGTGGTGAAGGGCAGCTAGTTAATCTATACAAGAACAAAGGCAAAGCTACTCCACTGGTAAGGAAAGGGGATATAAGGGGTTTGATTTGGTCTTCAGTGGCCCATAGAAACCCACCAGTTGTCTTCAGCTGGAAGAGAGCAAATTCTCTTTGAATACCTTTCTTCAGGCCTGATACATCTACCACTAGAGTTATCAGTAGAGTGTTTCCTGCTTTTATGTGTTGACGTCAACTGCATGCTGCATCATCAGCCCTGTGGGTCCCCTCAGAGAGGAATGGTTAGCAATGACACTTCCAGTGGGGCTTGTTTGAATTACTAAATTCTCCCCTGCGGAATTATGTAATGAAGACTGTCAGCTGGGGTCAGTTGGAGTGAGATGCTGCTCTCTCACCTCAGGTGTCATTGCTGCCTTCTGCCTGTAGAGATTCTACCCCGGTTGGCATGGACTACCTTACACTCAGTTTGGACTGTGAATCTTTAGAATAATTGTTTAGAGGCAGCTTGCACAGTTGGAAGTTCTACATTACTATTGGTTACCTATAATCCTGTTTCAACACAAGGTCCCTGGTTGGTTTGGATTTATACCAGCAAGTCAATAGGTAAACCTTCTTGGTAACTACTGTGAAGGTAAAACAGCAACATATGTTTTTTTTATAGTTGTAAATAAGGTTAGACACTTGGAATTACTTTTGTAGTTGGAAAAAGTTTTAAACAAAAATATGAATAGCCGATCTGCTTCACGTCACGCGGAAGTCCCCATCTTACTCAACCTAATTCAAAATTGAATACAATACTCAAATCCCAATACAATATTGAGCTTTCTGCGCAGGTGGGTGCAGAAACTATGGGCCTCCAAATAGGTAAACCCAGCCCTGGGCTTACTCCTTTCCCCTCTTCTGGCAGACTGTTTTCCAGTTTCTTCTATCATATGACTGATGACAATAGCACAAACAGCAGCATATAACATGGCACATGTGACATGCCCTGCTTGCTTATTAAATGGTTCAGCCGGTAGCTCCTCTGTGCCCTACTGTGTATTGCTGCTGGTCAGTGTTTGGCTGGATGTTGGCTGACTGGCACTCACTCTCAGATTAATGGGAGATAAGGAGCTGCTGTCCATGAGATGCAACTCCGCTGATCTAATCAACTCCATACTCCCTCCACATTAAGCCGCTTTGTACGGTATTGGCCTGGTCTGTCTGTCTGTGGTCAGTTGTAGGCAGAGAGGAGGTAGGAGGGGTGTGGTGATAAGTCAATTACACACACAGATTTTAGTTTAGTGTTTTCTTTATTTTATAGTTATTTGACTTGGTAGGTGAGATTTTCGATATTGACTTGGCCAAAGGTAAAAATGTGGCAGTTAGTAGCCGGTTGGATCGTATCCTTAAGGCAGCAAGGTGAAAAATGAGTTGTTCTGTTCTTGAGCAAGGCAGTTAACTCCTCCCAGGTCATTGCTTAAAATTGAAAAAAGTTAAGCTAAAGTAAGGATAAAAAGGCTGTAGGGAAGAACAACGTACAGCACATATATTGCAGATTTTTTTACATTTAGATCTAGTTTGTATTCATCAGTGAAGTTGCTGGGGCTTGCTTGAACTCTTGAAATTTAAGTTTATTATTTTGAAGATGTGACCATTCAAAGCAAAGTTGGTTTGCACTCTCTAGCTCGAACAGTTCAAGAGATATGTTTTAAGGTTACAATAACCCTCATTATGCAAATGTATGTTTATTTGTCATCCTAGTAAATATGAGTTAAATCATTTTAAATGGGAATAATGACATATCTACAATTTCTAAGTTAATAAATCACTTGAAGTAATTGTTGGACTGTAGATGTAAAACAAATGTTTTGTCACAGCAAAAACAAAGCTTTGGGGAACCTCGATTGTTGTATCAAACATTCTGATAAATGTCAGTTGCTGGTTTTAGATTCGACCTTTGGTAGCATCTCCATAGTGTTGGTATAGCCGTAACATGCTTTAGTCTCTAGCCTAAATGTTAGCTCAAGTAAGACAACCGATAATGTGCTTCGCCTGGGGCTTCTGAAGAGCAGCTGAGGATGTGCTCACGGTTTCCTGTCTACAGGCACTAAGGGCATAATAGCGAATGAACCATACCCCAGGTTGGATAGGCTTGGCAGAAGACCATAGACTGCCTGGATCATGAACTTAATGCAATAGGGCTCAGTCATCCAAAGGTCAGACCTTTTGCTCTGCTGCATGCTCTCATCTTGTCCAGACTCCTTGTTGCTGCCTTCCAACCATTTTGCTGTCTCGTTCGTCCTTGACTACCTCGACTCACACTTCCTCCTGCACCAGTTTCTGCCTGTCTTTCCCTGGGACCTTGTCATAATGTGGTGTTGTAATGCTACCAAGGCCAGCTCCTCTGGAGGTCATCTTGCCCACCAGTGCACTGTGCTGTTGCCTGCTCCACTGTATCCTGTACCTTCCACTTCTTGTCCTTAGCTTGATGTCTGCTTGGGAGACATTTAGTGTCACTTCACCTGAAATGCGACCTCTTGACCTGTATCAAAACAGATAATTTTTTACAGTTTGCATTAGTACTTTTCAGCCATAGATGATTTTGAATTGGTTGCAAACAAACTAATTCCTTCCACTTTCTTCTAAACAACAGCATTTTCCATTTTGGTGGCAAGTCTAAAATGAGCTGATTGTTTTGAATTAAACAGAAATCTCAAAACACGTCCAATAATATATTTTGACATTATTTTACCTTTTGTTATTTACAGTATCTTTAAAAAACATGATACTTTCCTGATAAATTTTCTTTCCAAAAATAATGGTTTATCCTCTCTGTATATTTCAGTATTCCCATATTATTTACTGTAAAAAGCACATGTAGTTTGATCCACTGAGTCCGGTGTTGTCCATTTAGGGAGGGCATGCAACCCATAGTTTAAAGTTCACAGAGATGATTGTTCTTAAAAAAAAAAACACAAATCCTGGAATTACCTGTTATTAGACCCTGCTATAAACTGTACAGTTGTTGATGTGTATTCAAAGAGTCTTATTTTGTTTGGGATATTGTATGTGTCATTCCTAGCCCAGGCTATAGACCCTGAAATGCCGTCATGGCTGCATTAGAAACAATCGGTTGTTACACATTTCCAGAGCCCATGCTGCCTATTTTGACATGTGAAACTGCACTCTCATAATACTGGCTGTTTTTCACTCTTTGGATTGTTAGCCTGAAAATACGTCTGGGAAATGTTGTGACAGGAGTTCACTACGTTATACTAGAAGAGTTGGGTACATAAACGACGTAAAGAGGAAGCCAGGTCAGGTCATGTGATGCATGACAGGTGAGGCAGTAGCAATGTTCTTATGTTTTTACACGTATGTGTCGCAGCAGCCTTATGGTCAACTGAAAGCAGGTTTTATAGACTGTTCTGAGGCGAGGGAAAGGAGTATTTACTCTTTCTATAAAGTGTCCTCTCCTCGGCAGTGAGGTTGCACCTCTCTGTGAATTA
This sequence comes from Esox niger, assembly GCA_016801105.1. Classification (NCBI taxonomy): domain Eukaryota; kingdom Metazoa; phylum Chordata; class Actinopteri; order Esociformes; family Esocidae; genus Esox; species Esox niger. The sequence goes on from JACXGJ010002006.1 coordinate 41,972, forward strand.
AGCATTGAGATGTTTTGCATTTTCCTGTTATTGCAGAGCGTGTGTGTGTGTGAGAATTTCCTGTTTGGGCAAAGGTACTTTCTCAGTGGTTCATTAAGAAGCAGACAGACTTGCTCCACTGCATAAGTGCAACCACGTGGAATGCATAGACTGTTTGTCACATGACATCACCCCCTGAATTCACGTTCTATGGCTGACGTTTGAAAGCTGTTAAGTTCTCTATGGTAATGTTACATCCTAGCAATAATGATGAGCAGATTTGGCGATCTTGGTTTTCTTCTGCATTTTAGCTTATCTTTAGCCAATAGAACTTAATCAATTGATGTAGCTCCTTAAATAATGTAACCCCTCCTCTCCCTCCCTCCTGTCTTTAGATGGTTCCATGGGAAAATAACTCGGGAGCAGGCAGAGCGTCTCCTCTACCCCCCAGAGACAGGGCTGTATCTGGTAAGGGAGAGCACAAACTACCCGGGCGACTACACCCTGTGTGTCAGCTGTGATGGCAAGGTGGAGCACTACCGCATCATCTATACCAACGGCAAGCTCAGCATCGACGAGGAGGAGTTCTTTGATAATCTCATGCAGCTGGTTGAGGTGAGGCCTATAGCTCTCAGTTTCAGTCCCAAACAGTCCCTTTTTGTCACTGTTTAAACTAAGCACTTCTGCAGCAGGAGGGCTGTCTCCATGTGTTGGGAATGGCAGGAGTAGGATTGGGGTCTAGGTGGGAAACATCTCTCTGCCCCGGAGATAAGAGAGCTGCCAGCTAGATTGTTGAGAATCCCGGTTTAATTTAGGCTCAAGTCTTTCGCAGAGGCGCTGCTGGGATTTAGGCAGCAGTCTCGAATCTGCACACTAGCACCAAAGACCATCTCTATCCCTCTGCCACAATCCACTGTGTGTTAGTTCTGATCTCTCTCTCTCCTTCTGACCTCTTCCGTCTCTCTCCATCTCACTTCTCCTGTCTGACTGCTCCCGTCTCTCTCCATCTGATCTCTCTCCGTCTGATCTCTCTCCGTCTGATCTGTCCGGTGTTTCTCCGCCTGACCTCCTGACCTCGAAACAAACCAACCAATGGTTCCTTATGCTTTTCTGTCCTGGTAGTTAGAAGTATAGTTTTTCTTGGCTCTAATTAAGCATATATTATTACAGTTTGATGTTAATTTTAGCTAGCTCTCTATGCTTTTTGGAAGCAAACATGCTGAATATATAATGTTATTGAATGAGTTCTGCAGGTGCGTTTGACAACTCCGCAGTAGTTACAGCCTCGTAGGATTGCGAATTGTAGCGACTTGTTAATATTGGTTGGCATTTTAATAGGATGTAATGTTATACTGTTTGGTGTTAACTATTGACTAATAGCAAGTTAGCTATGCAAGCATGAGGAACTTACATTTGGGTAGTGCATAAACGATTAACCGAATTGCCTCTATATAATATTTCTAGCCAACTATTATTGGCTAATGTTAGTTGGCTTGCTAATAGCTACGTTTAGTACATTTTGACTTTTTACACAGTTCTGTGATAAATTGTACACAGTAATTGAGTTCTGCAGGTAAACAGCCTGTCCATTGAGCTTTTTACAATGCAGTTGGATTTCACTTTTTGAAATACCACATTGGCATTACGACTCCCGTTTTGTACTAAGCCAGAGGCGAAGTCGACAGAAATGGTCACTTGTCAGACCGTGATTCAGGGCATGGTCAAATTGGCAGCCTTTAGGCTTGCCATTGTTGTGGTAACCCTGCCCCCCAGATTCCTCACATTCTTGTTTATTTTCATAGCTTCCCTTGACTCCCCCTGGCCTGTCACAACTGGCTCCACATAGGTTCCCATTACACATACTCACGCATATGCAAACATCGTTGCCCATCTCTGTCAATGCACTCACATAGCCTCACATTAATAAACTGTGATTTGTGTTGTTAACCACACAATGACAAGCAACAGCCACATGATTTAAAGATTTAGGAATGACTGTAATTGGAATCAGTTTGCTATGGTTGGTGCTGATACCTTGAGGTTGACCTGCTTTTTAGACATACTAAGTGTCGTTCTGTTCTCCAGATCTCAGTTATTTAACTGTGGTTTTATGGGCACAAACATACATAATATATAATTGTCTTAACTATTCAAAGCTTAAATAAAGTCCAAACATTATTGTATGTTCATGCTGGATGACAGTTATTGTGTTGACTATGATTGTGGGGCGTGTGCGTGTGTGTGCGTGCGAACCCAGGGTGAACAAAGTATCGGAAACACCCAACAATACCTTAATATCAAGGACCTAATAAGGAGTAGGGCCAAACATTTCCTTAAGAACAGCTCCAATCATTGTTGGAAAGCAGTCATACAAGTCCTAAACTTTTTGTGGTAGGCTATAGCACCATTCTTCAAGAAAGGCCTCCAGGTCATTGAGAGATGAAGGATGTGGAAATCTACTTTGCAATGCAGAATGTCCCATATCGACTTTGCACCCTCCAGAACATCCCATAAAGGCTAAATAATGTTTAGAAGTGCTTTTTGGAGAGGTGAATGATGGGCTCATCAGAATGTACACATTTTTCCATTGCTCTGGGGTTCAGGTTTTGTGGTTCTTACACCAAGTTATGGGTCTTTGTGCGTTAGCCTTGGATTGAAGAGGTATCCATAAATTCCAGCTTTTCAAGCTCACGATGTACAATTTTGATGAGACTCGGCCACAGAGGTTCTGATTCAATTCCGTAGTCATATATGAGGCTGTGCTTTTAAGGCATTGAGCCACTATCCTGTTAAGTGTCTGTCTGTCCCTGTCAGTCAGCTTTAACTTGCTACCACTGCTACCAGCTTTTTACTTTTAGCATGTGCTGTCATGATTTTTTTAGACTGAATTATTTTACTTTTATTTTGCCAATGCACCTTCAATTCAGCCGCTTGTTCTTTAGCCTCCTTGGAACTGTTAATTGCCTCATGTTGTTCTGAGGCAACTAAACTCATATCAAAATACAAATCTTTTATAGCTGATATACATTTTGCTACTTAGCAATCAATCAAATGTGACCTGATGTTGAGATTCTTGATCTGAAGCAAAGGTTCCAATGCCATACTGCCCTCTGGTGGTTGTTAAAGCTACTCACAGGCAAATACAGTGGCAGTCAGATTAGGTCACACATCAGGTATCCTTTGATTGAAAAATCATTAGTCAAAAGAATAAAGAGGAGGATGGCTTACTGGTTTACCTGATCAGTTGTGGTCGACTGGAATTTGAATGTTTATCTGAAGACTAGATGCAGTTAATATTCTCTAACACCCATACACAATTTCTATGCTTACCCCCAACAGTTAATTACACAAGTCCAGTTTAATTCTCTAATATCTTTTTACACTAGACTGCTGAGATGCTGATTGACCTCCCAGTCTTAGTTGTCTTATGTCTGACATATTGCATGGTGGAAATGAACTTCTACGGTAGGTAGTGTCTACTAGGGATCGACCGTTATATCAGATCTCTGATATATCGGTGCAGATAGGCCCTTTCTAGTCCATTCGCTATCGGCTGTGTTCTATCGGCGCCGCTCCGATTCACTGTTACACATTAAACCAAAGTGCCCCCTCTAGTGTTGATTGAAATATGTTGCTTTTGCCACCAGAAATATTCATCAGGACATATGCATGCTCTTGCTCAACTCAGCCACAGTAAGGTGAGATTACTTTACTGAAAAAGGAATGAGTTACCTTCCAGGAATTGTGTACTGATCCTTGCAACATGGGGCAGTGCATTATCATGCTGCAAAATGAGGTGATGGTCATGGATGAATGGCACAACAATGGGCCTCAGGATCTTGTCACGGTATCTCTGTGCATTCAAAATGCCATCAATAAAATGCACCTGTGTTTGTTTTCCATAACACACACCTGCCCATACCTTAACCCCAACGCCACCATGGGCCACTCAATCTACAACGTTGACATCAGCAAACCACTCGCCCAAACAATGCCATATACTCTGTCTGCCATCTGCCGTGTACAGTGAAAACTGGGATTCATCTGTGAAGAGAACACCTCCAAAGTGCCAGACGCCATAGAATGTGGGCATTTGCCCATTCAAGTCGGTTATGATGACGAAATGCATTCTGGTCGAGACCCCAATGAGGACGACGAGCATGCAGATGAGCTTCCCTGAGACGGTTCCTGAGAGATGAAGATGCTGGATGTGGATGACCTGGGCTGGTGTGGTTACACATGGTCTGCGGTTGTGAGGCCGGTTGGATGTAGTACCAAATTCTCTGAAAGATCTTTTGAGTTCAGTTCTTGATAAATGGGGGCAAAAATAAGTGTTGCGTTGATCATTTTGTTCAGTGTAGAATTGGGGGCAGTGGAATCAAATGTGAATGTAGGGCTATTTTGTCTTTTCTGATGGTTTGTTATTTCATAAGTGCAGTACATTCAACTTCACTAAAAAAGTATTGCTAGAAACACAATGCATATAGAGCACACCTGAATTGTTCACACCAGCAAGGCGTTTGCGTGCACGCGTTGAGTTTTACATTTTGCTTATTTTCTTGCACAGGATTTACAGGGTTTATCCCTAGTGTCTATACACTCCAAGTGTTCATATTTTGCTACTTTAAAATGTAATCTCAAATGCAGTACATGTTCTTTTACTACTAACCTACGCAACCTCCAGTACATTATCACAGTTAAAAAAAATATTCTTCAGCACTGGGTGAAAGCCACTGGTGGACTGAAAATTATGCACAGTTTCAGATTTTTCATGCAATTTTCCATCACTGCTTTTTTTACCTGAGCTTTGCTCCTTTCAGAATCCTTATGGTCCTGTCAAACTCCCCAGTTCCATCTGGCAACAAGCACACCCCTAACATGTTGTTTCTGCAGCAATATTCTAAAAGTGGGTTTTCTTATACCATTTGTATTTACAAGATTGGTGGTGGGAGCATTGTATTATGGGCATAAGCGAGATAAGCAGCCACTTAGGGCCCCCGACTGCCAGTGAGCTGCTCACCGTTCACTGCTAGTGAGCCCCAGGCCACAAGGGGCCCCCAAATCTAATTTTGCTCAGGGCCCTCAATATGCTAGGGCCGGCACTGGTTGTAGAGAACTAAACGTAACACAGAAATCCATGTTCCTTATCCATAACCTAACCAAAACCTTATTGCCCTAACCTTTAACATTTAATCTAGTGTAATGCCAAAATCTAACTGTAATTCTGGTAATTATTTTAAACCTTAACCCTGGAATTTAATTTTTCATACTGAACAGTTGCTGTCATTTTTATTTGAAATACGCGTCGTAACTTCTTTCCAAATGGTGTTGAGTGTTTGTCGGTCCAGGCTCTTTCTTTGAAATTCCACTTTCTAGTCACATTGATTTACTAGATTTATTTACAGATGTCATCCTAAGAGCAAAGCTGTTAGAATAACATTGTACTGGTAATATTGCTAGAATAAGTGATTTATAGCTTTAATGTCTGTTGATTGTGCTTACTTCCGTAAGTCAGGTTAAAGATGCTCAAGTCAGTCAAATAAAAAAGCTGCAAGGACTGGTTCCATTTTACAAGCAAATTTGCCTTATCTAATAACTATGCAGCTACTTTTGATATCCAACTCACCCTGTCTCCTCCCCTCTCTCCTTAAGCACTACACCAAAGATGCAGACGGCCTCTGTACCAGACTCATCAAGCCAAAACTGATGGAGGGAACAGTGGCAGCCCAAGATGAGTTCTCCAGGAGTAAGAAGGAGCATTGTGTTTGCGTTCTCTAAGGGCCTCCAGCCTTGTCTGTTAGAACCCACATTCAGTAAACCTGTGCTTAATGATTTAGTTAACTGTGAGTCATTAAGCTGGTGCTCTTTGCTACTCTCTCTGTGGGTAGGAATGATTCATTAGTACTGCTGAAAGCAGAATCTGACTGTCTTTCTCTTCATCTCTCTGGCACTGGTCCAAAGGCGGCTGGGCCTTGAACAGAAAGGAACTCAAAATTATCCAGACTATTGGCAAAGGGGAGTTTGGGGGTAAGAGCCATAATTCAGATCATAAGAGAATAAATAGATTTGTCTCTGTCCATTTCCGTGTATGTTGTATTTTGTTTTATCTAATCCATGTTGTGTCCTTAGATGTGATGGTGGGGGACTACAGAGGAACCAAGGTGGCAGTGAAGTGCATCAAACACGATGCGACGGCCCAGGCCTTCATCGCTGAGGCCTCTGTCATGACGTAAATCTCATGCATTCAAATCTCAACTTCCTAAAATGCCGTTTATGATTCACATGCATGTCAATGAATTATTATGAGAAATACCTTTCCTACAATGCATTACATTACAACACTTCAGAAACATCTCATGTCGTGTCTCATTTCCATACATTTGTTTTAAATGCATTCTACCAATTCCTCTTCATTTGGGATGTTGTCCGTTGAAATCGGGTTGAAATGAATCAGATTCTGAAACTCCAAATGTAAGCCAATCCTGTTTGATGGCATTATCCTCTGTCTCTAATATCTTCTGACTGTGTTTGTGTTACTGAAAACCTGATTTGATTTTTTTAGGCAACTGAGGCACAACAACCTGGTCCAACTACTGGGGGTGATTGTAGAAGAGAGGGGCAGTCTTTACATTGTCACAGAATACATGGCCAAGGTACTTCACGTCACTGATTGGGCAGATCATAGTTTGTTCCTGCTTCACATCCTGACAGGCATCTCTCCCACCACAGGGCAGTCTCGTGGACTATCTCCGTTCTCGAGGACGGACAGTGCTGGGTGGAGACTGTTTACTCAAATTTTCACTGTAAGTTTTCCTCAGGTTTTTTGGGGGGGTTTGCTGGATGTCCTTATTCACCATAATGGGATTACCATAGGAAGAATTCAAATTTGTGTTTGAGAAAATGGTTATTGGGATCAATTATCTGTAATGAAATGTGTTATTTGTCGTTCTTGCATGATCTCATTTCTCTTTTTGTCTGTTACCTGTCCATTTGGTGAACTCTTCTTCACATGCTTGCAGGGATGTATGTGAAGCCATGGAATACCTAGAGGCCAATAACTTTGTGCACAGAGATCTGGCAGCCCGTAATGTTCTTGTGTCTGATGACAACATCGCCAAGGTCAGCGACTTCGGTTTGACTAAGGAGGCCTCCTCCACACAGGACACTGCCAAACTGCCTGTCAAATGGACTTCCCCTGAAGCCCTGCGAGAGAAGGTGAGGAGGAATGACATTGAAGAGGGAGGGAGGGAAATGAGAGGGGAGTTGGGTTGGCCAGAATGCAGATGTTCATATTGCCCTCACATCCTCCACTCATCCTGGGATACAGGGTTTTACCGATATACTTTTTTGTGTAAAAACCATTTGTTTCCTGTTCCATAAAATCCTAACAATTGTAATGCTAACTAATGTAAGCAAACTAAACTATTTGCAAATTCAAGGCTTCCAGCTTTTACAATTCTACAAGGATAGGATGTAGTTAGCCACTGACTGTCATCTTGGTGAATGAAAGTAAATAAGAGGTTATGGAGGGGCAGTGTGGACGTAAGCTGTCTTCATGCATGGACCGGAGTGAGCGCAGGGGAGGAGGAGCGCCGTTGTGACGATGGATGAAACAACAGAAGAGTGCAGTCAGAGGCAGCTGTACCAAGAACGTATCCTGAGCTCTGAAACAAGCAGAAAGCTAACTCTTTGAAGCCCTGTCTCCTTATTAATTCAGTAACTTTGCCTACTTAGCACAACTAGCTAAGCAAGTTGAAAGGCTTCCTCCAACTTTACTCTTTTAGTATTTTACATGTGAGTGACATGACCAATTCAACTGTTCTGCGGAACTCCTGCATAACTAAGCTTCATATTTTTTTTATGTTACAGGTGATATTAAAAACTTAACCAGCTGATCTCGTAATACAATATAACACCAAGTAGACAGCGTATAATGTCTAGATGGGAGTGTGGTGGAAAGTAGTGAGTGGGTACATTTTAATAATTTTCTTCCTGTTCCTCGAGGTACTTACCACTGTGTGGGTACAAGCGCCCTGTTCTACCAACTGAGCCACACAGGAAATGTGTTCAGGTTGTCGGGTGTGTTTGATCTTAGTCCCTGCATTTACTCCATCCACAGAGGTTCTCCACTAAGTCTGACGTGTGGAGTTACGGTATCCTGCTGTGGGAGATCTACTCCTTTGGACGTGTGCCTTACCCCAGAATTGTAAGTACAACGTGTTTTCAAGAGGCTTTCAGAGTCACCAGCAGGGGGCCACCTTCTTTGCCATTGCTTTCTCCAAAGCAATAAAATAAATAACAGTGGATGATATCCGGATGTGATGTAGTTGATATCGTTTAATAGCTATGAAATGTGTGTGATAGCAGATGGGTTTTGCACAACTGTTCTCACAGTTAAGGATTAACGGATGTAAAAGCACAGTTTGCTCCTGTTTGCTCCTCAGCCACTGAAGGAGGTGGTGCCTCGGGTTGAGAAAGGCTACAAGATGGAAGCTCCCGACGGCTGCCCGGCCGTGGTGTACGATGTCATGAAGCAGTGCTGGACCCTGGACGTGGGGCTGCGGCCCTCGTTCCGCATGCTGAGAGACAAGCTGTCGCATATCAGAGCCAAGGAGCTGTACCTGTGAGGGACGAGGAAGGGGAGAAGCATCAGCCTAGGAAAGAGGGAGGGCGCATCCAGGCCAGGCTGGGACAAACCAACTGGAGCTGGCCTGGACGTCCTCTGCCTCACTGTGGACCTAACCCCAGACCACACCGCTGGGACTGCAGTGGACCCTCCCCTGATGCCTACCTCGTCTACTCCTCTGGAGGCAAAAGAGCACAACACCTGATCTGTGTGTGTTGTGTATTGTTCTGCCTGCTGGTTCTCCTCCTCTCTTCATGTCCCAGTCTACCCTAGCGACTGTGTCCTCTGATCAGACACTCTGTTCTTCCTCTCCAAAAGGTGACAATAATGGGGGAGGCTGGCCTTTACTCCACATGTTTGTCAGTTGCTTTCTCTCCTTCCCTCATTCTTTCCCTCTCTCGTTGCCCTGATCATTCCTGGATCTCTGTGTTGGTTGCTAGTGTGGCCCTGCATGCTCACTCCATCTCCTCCTGCCCCCACCTCCTGTATGTCCTAGCTTTGGGCTATTGCTCTGTGCCAAAGTGCCTCCAGTATATACAGCCCCAGTCCCCCTTCAGCCTCCACTCAGACTATTCAGTTGTTTTTCATTTAATTTAATTTTTTGTACGCTTTTTTTTTTTTACATATTTCTTTCTCTGTGGGGGTTATTTACTTTGTGCTGTTATCTCGCTCCGCCTCCAGAACTCGAGAGGAAGTGAGCCGGTAAGCAGCGGTAGATAGCAGCTTCCCAGCTGAGGCTGTCTCTCTCTAAGGTTAACACAGGACTACAGGGGAGGGTGGAGCGGCAGGTCACTTGGTAGATTCATCCTCTATGGGCTTGTTTTATATAAAAATATATTTAAAGGACAAAAACTGAACAAAAAAAACAAAAATATGAAAAAAGAATAACACAAGAAGATAGAAGTCAAGAAAAGACATAGACTGAAGGAATTTTGAATTTTGCAGTGTCCCTGTGAAGCCAACGCTACGGTTTGGGTATGTGCATGCTCTGTGAGAGGCCTTGGGTTTAACTGTCAGTGCTTTCAATGTTCATTGTTTTATTATGCTACCATGGTTATGAATAAATCATTCCATCTGACCAGCGTGGAAACGCGGTCAACAAAAAACAGTGAAAGGGGGCTCTCCTCAAGAACCATTCAGTCATGTGTACGTGTGTGTAAGAATGTCCTCGATGATGGACCTAATAGCACAGCAGTCGACCACTGGAGATATCTATGATGTTTACTCCATATTAAAGGACCTACTCATCATAAATCCATCATACACATTTGCACACACTAAATAGTATTTTCCAGTACCATTCCACACATTGTACTTCCTCACTGGGCCAAATGGGTTGAATGCGTACACTTTGGCCAATGATTCTTATTTGACTGATCTGTGATTAAGGCGTCTTGAATAGGGATTTATCCTGCTGTCTTCGTTACTTAACTGGTCACTACACAGTTTGAGCTCTGATTTAGAATGTGGACATGTTATGGGGGTGTGCGAATGTGACATATAATACAAATATAGCTGAGGTGCCAAAACAGTCTTGAAGATGTGCAGCTGCAGTGTTTGAAATCTGAACAGTTTTCATTTCCAGTGGTCAGATTATAGCTTATCTTGTTTTCCTCCTCCACATTCTCCCCATGGAGTGCCTGTTCCCCTGGTAAGCATTCAAGTGAAGATCGGCTGAAAATGGGGCTCACGTGACAACTCAAAGCCTGAACCAAGCAGAACACAGACCAGCTCTAATCTTACTGCTTAAGGGCCTTTTCTGTTCTGTTTGTATGTGACTGTATTTTCATTTTAATTTGTAAAAAAAACATTTTCATTCAAATTATCTTCAGCTTTTGTCTCATTCTTCCTGTTTAGTAGCCTTCTTCCTTTGGCCTTTTGTAGGGCTGTCATGATTCATCGAGTTACTCAAGTAATTCGATTACAAAAAATCCTGTATTAGAATGTACCGCCTTAAGGCTTCTCGTTAAAAAAATGATGCAAATGTTGAAGACTGTCTTGCATGGTCATAGCAAAAAGGATACCACCCAGTGTAGTAAAGATAGCCTGGTTGTGGTCACAGATGATGGATGCAGGGTTGCCAGATGTCATTCACAGCATACCGCAGAATGATCTGCGCACTTCCCAAAAAACCTGGACAAACGCCTTTTTACTCCACAACCAACCTTATCTGTAACCCGGCAAAGCCGGAGTTATACAGCGTCAGTTAAAAGTAACACAATGTAGCATTTGGAATTTTTATAAATATATTTCCCTTTAACGTATTGAACTTAGTCATTTTTATTTAAAAAACTTGATTAATCATCCGAATAATTGACAAAATACTCTATTACTAAAATAGTCATTAGAGACAGACCTGCTTAACACAGTACAGGCCATTCAGACAAGACAGTGCTGCTCTGCTCGCCTGTAAATGCCTCTTGTTCTTTTTGTTAAATTTTTTTACTTCCCTGTTTGTCTTCCCAATTTTGTTATGTCCAATTTGTTATCAAGGGCCTGCATCATCACAGCAACTCCCAGCAAACTTGGGGCAGTCACTGTCAAGGTGCATCTTCCGAAGCGTGTCTAATGCCACTCACGTTCTCCTCAAGCTGCATGCTTAACCAGGAAGTCTAAATCAGAATCTTTACACACCAAAAGGAACACATTCTTCAGCCTTCTACTACAATTTCTTACCCATCAGCCACACATGGACAATGCTAGCCAATTGCACCGCCCTCTGTGGGATCCCTGGAATAATCCGAAAAACAGAATTTAAACCCATGTCTTGCAATGTCGCAGCTAACTTCAAGGCAGTTACTTGACTTCAGGTGAATAGGTGAAAGATTAGCTAGTGAAGGGCTTTGTGCGAGTGGTTCCGTGTCTGAGTAGGACATGTTACACTAGTAACAGTAAGCTGACTAAATTAGAAACCTATGTTGTTCCTTTAGGAATATATATTTAACCCTCATTGCTCTTCTTAGTTGGTCCTCTAAAACAGCAGAGGGGACCATTTCAGATTTTTGTTTTGGTGTGTCTATGACATGCGCTGACAATCTTTTCATGTCACTAGTATGCCTTGGGTGATGTGGTACCACTAAAATAATTTCCCACTAGGTGGTGCTGTGTGGTGTGCTGCTGTATAACTTGATGGATGGAGAAAAAAACAATAGACTACAGCATTTCATAGAGTTTCATCCCCTGATGTGATTAACTGCTAGAGCCTATGATGGAAACAATATAGGTAAGACAATGAAAAGCTCATGCGTATTCAAATGTAGCAGTCAATAGAGATGTCATCCTACATTTCACAGGAAATGTCATAGTTCATTCCAGGACTTCGCAATTGTCCTGCATAAGCCATTACCCTAGGCGTTTCTAATACCTGCCAGATCTTACAATGCATGGATAGTTGAAAATGTTTATCCGCTAGCCACATGCCATGTGTGGCAGCTAGTTCCAAGGGTTTAGAGATTTTTGCTATATGGTTCTTCTGATTACATATGATTAATTAATCTGATTATATATGATTCATATGGCAAAGCAACTGGTTGAGTAATACAATATTTTAGCATGGGAATGTAACCTACACCCAAATGCCGAACTACTCAGTCCTTAGTGGAAGTCTACAAATAACCAAGAAGTACTACATTAGTTAATTACCCATTTTCATACCTAGTAGTTATTACTAGTTTGATGCACCTTTGATAGCCAATGCTGCTGTAAATAATTTTTAATCATCTGTTTTGCACAACACTTATGGTAACATACAGTACCTTCAGATGATCCTAATCTCAGTTGAAGGGTGGATTCAGTGTAAATTTCATTAACCAAATGAAATACAGCTTTAAAGTAGGTAAAATAATATGTATTGTGTAATATATTTTTATTCATTAATATTTTGCACTTTATTTGTGTAACCGTTACAATTATAAAATAAGATAAAAGAATGGTTTCTAAACAAATTTACTGAGCTGAGGCACAATTGCTTTAAACAATGGTTGATGTAAGAGTTTTGAACAGATGTTAGAATATCATAATAGGATTTTTAATGGTTGACAAATTTACAGTGTGAAAATAATGTCCTTGTTACAAAGCAACTTTAAACTACAAGTATTGTCCTTTTCTAATTTGTACATATGTAATCCTTAAAACCCTTGTAGGTATTTTGAAAATATATTACAAAACATTTGCATGTAACAGCAATGGGCTTTAATGTAATTTCATACTCCCTTTAGAAAGCATTTGCGGAGAACAAACATACTGAGAACAAACGGAAAAATATTGTTCTGGTACTGCAGCAGGAAGGTCAGTAAATTATGTCATTGCCTTGAAAGCACTATTTGTAGTGCTTCATAGTTATTCTGACATGGCTTATGCAAGTACACAACAAGTTTTGCAGCAATGGTTTTCTCACACACTTTGAATCCATTTAACCAGAGACATGAACTAATTGGACGACTCTGGTTTGTTTACTTGTGGCTTCCAATTCATGGCTATGTCCTTGCGTCATCGAAACAATAATTTCCAAAAATAACCCTTGAAAATATTACTGATCATTAAAAGACCATATAATAACATATATATAATCAACTTAATTTTGGGACCGATTGGTAGATAAAAAAATCTATTTATTCTAGAATATACAAATTATATTCAAGATACTATCTAGGTATAATTTGTATTCAACCCCTTGTAATATTTGAATAAATAATAGCAATCGAAGAAGAAGAGTGCTAGTTTGTGACTTAATAATTCCATATGATCTACTTTGAAAGATCCTCTGCCATCTTCACAAAGCCATTTCAATCTAGTTCCATTTAAGCACAGACTCCCAGTGAGCAGGAAGATGATTGGAGCTGAAGGGAGTAGTCCGGCCGATGTCAGCCTGATGTAGCTGCGATTTGTGGCTGTCTCAGCTGTGCACATGGCCCCAGCATGCACCCCACTCTGCTCCTCCCTGCTCACGAACAGCCCCCATCACTCTCTTCCCCTTGGTCAGCTTTGGCCTGGGATATGGTCTTTCACTCCACTGAACAGCTCCTAAAAATAATCTGTTGCTTCAGTTGATGCCTCAGCAGCAATTAGCTTCTATTTGTGGCCATGTGTCCAGCCATCTTAGCTATGGAGGTCACTGTGGTCTTTACCGTGTGGCTGGGACATTGTTTTGTGTCTGCGGAGGGGGATGTTCTGTGACCTGCGGTCTGTTGCCTCTGCAGCTTTTGGCTCTTAAAAAATGCTTATTGAAGCAGATCTTAGCAACTTATTATTTGTTAGTTTCAGTAGTACTTTCTGCCACATACAGACATGTGAAAGAATAAGTACACTCCAAGGAAAGTGGTCCTTTTTTTACATATTTGGATCCATGGGTATCTGAGCTAAAATCCAAACAGATTTATTCAGGAACGTAACCAAATGTATCAAATCACTCAAAACAATAGACAATGAACACCACATTTAAATAAAATATTAGAAAACCATTAGACAGTGACTTGAGAGGTAACAGTGTTTCATTAAGATTAGAAACTGGGTCTGTTTTGGTGTAAACCATATGGATGTGTTGTAACATCATGCCAAGATCAATAATCAGAGGCCCTTAGAAGAAAGATTATTGATGCCCATTAGTCTGGAAGAGGTTACAAAACCATTTCCAAGCAATTCAAAGTGCACCATTCCACTTCCCTATGGATCATCTGCAAACAAAAAAAAATCCAGACCACTGGCAATCGACTTAGGTCAGGTCATCCCTCCGTATTTAGGCCAAAAGCTGACCGAAAGACACTCATAGAAGTCTTTATGAACCCCAGAGTACCATCAAGGGATTTACATACCTATTTGCCAAAACCTGTCATGTCCTGGCTATGCCCCTAGCCATCTCTACACTGGGCTGGGGCCATAGTCAGGACAGGAAAAAAGAAGGTGCCTCTAGGCACCTGTATTTTAGTTTGATCTCCCCAATTGGAGGCAACAATCCACACCTGCCTCCAATTAGGGAATGCATTTAGGTGCACATTTCCCCACACTCTGTGTGGATTATTTTGGTTTGTTAGCCGTAGGCTATACGACCCAGTCGGTAAGCTGCATTCCTTTTGGTTTCTTTACTTTAAATAAAAGCTATGTTATACTACCTCCACTCCATCTTTGTGCCTGTGTCCTTCAACCAGCTTCATGATGAAACCAGTGTTGAAGTAGATGAGTCAACTGTTAGAAAGGGACTGCACAAATGTGGCCTACATGAATGATCAGAAAGAATCTTCTCAAAAATATAATGTATAAGACTCAACTGATGTTTGTCAGACACCTAGGTAAAGGCCAAAACTACTGGAATGTGTTCTGGACAGATAAATCAAAGGAGGTGTTTGACAGCAATGCCAGATACCTTGTTTGTTAAAAACAAAACCATTCCTTTGAGCAGAAAAACCTCATACTAATGGTAAAGTAGGGAGGCAGTTGGGTTATGTTTTGGGGCTGCTTTGTAACCTCTAGGCTTGGCCAGCATGCTATCATTCAGTCAACCAAGAATTCCTTATTGTACCAGAGAATTCTGAAAGGGAATGTAAGGCCATATGTCGAAAAGCTGAAGCAGAACTGATCATGGATTTTTCAACAGGACGATGATCCAAAATACACAAACAAAGCTACAACAGAATGGCATGAAAAGAAGCAATGGAGGCTTATGGAATGGCCAACTCAAAGCCCAGATATCAATCCTATCGAAATGCTTTTAGTAGACTTGAAACAAGTTGTGCATGCAGGAAACATGACAGTTAAATCAGTACTGCAAAAATGTTTGAGCCAAATCCTCCCAGTTGATATAAGTGACTGATACAAGAAACAGTCATATTATGTTATTTTAGCCAAAGTGTGCAGTACCACCTATGGAAGTTAGTGGTGCACTTTTTCCACTCTATAAAACAGATAAATCATTATAAAATATAATCTTAAAACAGATAAGACAGAGAAATATATAATCGAAAAGTATAATATTTCAGTGTAATTTGTTCAATTAATGATGAAGTGAAGATTTCACATTCATATCATATATGTAAAAATATGACTTTTCTAGAGGGTGAGTGTACTTTTTCACATGACTTTAGGTTTTGTGTATATATATATATATATATACACACAAACCATCCTGTTCATAGAAATTGATTGCTCCTTCAGACAGTAAGTCACATGGTCGTGGTATAATATATCAGGCAGGCAGGCATTGATGCATCCAATTACTGTTCAATGAAATGTTAGAATGGACAGAACCTGTGACCTAAACAACTTTGAGAGTGATATGATCATTGGAGGCTGTTCATTTGTTTCTAGTATCTCTGCAATGGCCTCCTTGGATTTAATGCGCAACCTTGTTACACAGAACATCTACATATTCAACATGAAACTCATTGTTCCTTGTCAAGAATTGGCTAATTCAGCAGATCAAAAATCATTGTTCCATTCCTGTGGGACCACAAACAAGAAAAATCAGCTTGTGTGGGCATGTGATCACCAACACTGAACAAGTAATATAGTGAGAAAAACATTGCCTGGACGCCCCCTTGTGTCTTATTCTCTGCCTTGCAGCACAACCACCTCAACCCAATACAGCATCTCTGAGATGAGAAGAAATGGGTGTTTGCACCGCTACTGTGCATGTCTGAATGCAGAGGGCAAGACCTTGCCATCAGAGCTAGCCATTGACCAACTCGCTCACAAAGGCGGATGGAGGGGCGGGGCAGTTTGTCAGTGTCCCTGATTCCTCATTCAGTACATGACTGAGGAGGGAGGACAAATGTCTCAGCCCCTATGACCGGGTGACATCACTGGACTGGGCTATTCCTGGCCGACTCGTTGGTAGTAGATACCATGTAGTGAGAGGATATCATCATGGTGAGGTTCAGCAACCATACATGACTGTCAATACGGCATAGATCTGAAGAGATATGAGCATAGCAGGGAGATGATCATGCTAACCCAACATGAGAGGATGTTTCATCAGCTCTGCCATTATTACACTGCAGAGGGGTATTCTATTTAAAAGGATGTTCTACTCAGAATTTTCCAAAGCAAGGCCAGCCTTGCTTTACATTCCAAATTCATGAATATTGCTTGTTCACATGCCACTAACAGGCTAAAATATGTGCGTTCATGTTGCACATGGCTAGCTAAATGCTAATCTCTTCATGCGACAATGTTGAATCATCAGTCTATTTGCAAGTCAGTGACACATTTACATTTTTTGCCAAAATCAACATGAAAGAAAATCTATCTTCTAAATTTAGCAAGCAATGCTGCCTGTTAGAAGCGCCATCTTACTTACTATGAATGCTCTTAAATGTGCTTTAATTTGCTTACCTGTCATTACTAAATGTAGAATCTGATATTTTATTAGTGTTTTTTTTCCAAAACATTTAATACATAGATAATTTCATGAGTTGTCATAATGGAAAGGGGTGATGATGCATCCTCAGTATGAAAGGGAGTTAACCTGCCCTGAGAGCTGGTTACTGCTAAGGGATTAGTCGCTAGTAAAATCTGATCTGGGTGAAACGTTATATGATATTGGCTATTTGTTCTCCCCAGTTACAACAAAGTTACCTTACTAACTCATCAAACCTGATACCCTACAGAAAAACGATTTGCATCTACAACAACAATGGGCTGTGATGTGGCTGTGATGATGTAACGCTCGCTCGGCTCTTTTTCTGGAACCTTTTTAAAAATAACCCGATTGGCGCCCGCAGCCCTGCATGGCTGACATGTTCGTTTGACTTTGTGAAATATCAAGGTTCCCAGAGTCAGAGAGAACATGTTTTCTGCACCACTTGTCAGGCTGGATTTGCATTCCATCAGTGACATTTCACCCCTGTGCCCCAAGCCCCCCGCCCACTGCCCTCCAGAGGGGCATGTGGTGCCAACACACATCTTTCTCACAGCAGGATGAGGGGCCCCTGGAATAACCGTAGACCCCGTCCCCCATCCCCATCCTCTCTCCTGGGTGTCTTTATCTTCCATCTATGTTCTCCTTGTTACAGCCTGAAACATTAGATTACTTGGCATGAAATCCATTAAAAAAAAGAAAAGTAACACAAGATTAAATAGTGTTGACTTTGTCCCTGAATTGACTTGATATTCTTCCAAACTAACATGTGATTTTCAAGATGTTTTTAAGACACAGGATAATGTAACAATTCTCTTTTGAGGTTTTGGACCTATGTAGGCATGCAAATAAACAATTGTAAGTGATTTTTCATCACATGGACATTGGACTTCACTGCTATGGTGCACTTTTTTTGTAAAATACACATAACATGGCTATTTCAAAATAAATAAATAGTATTTTGGAATTCTAAAGAACTTATTGGGATTGTTTTATGTGCATTTACTATATCTGCCTTCCAAAAGCCTTATGCAATGCAATCCATTAATGCCTCATAAGGGCAGATTCAGAGAGTCAGATGGACATATAAAAATCAGGACGTCTCTACGACAAACACACAGACCGCTATTCATAACAGAGGATGATGACATAACGTTGTCTCGTGGGTGCGACAATCAGCCTCTGGGGATATTTCAGTGAGTCTACATGAGTCACAGGATATATTAGCTTGCCCATGCTGCCAGTGATCCTAGCTGTCATTCAGTAGTACATCCATGTTGTCACTTTATTCGAGCATGACAAGTAAAAACATCCAGAGCAAATGGAATGACGGTACACAATTGATAGACATTATAACACCCTGCATTACCCTGCTGGCTTGCCACTGAGGCTAAGCATGGTAGGCCCTGGTGTGCCCCTGGGTGGGAGACCACATTGTGTTGGTGGGCCAGTAGGGGGAACTCTTCTCTTTGGTCTAAAGAGAACTCCAATATCCCAGGGCAGTGAGCGGGACACTGCCCCTCGTGGATTTATGTCTTAGACTAAACATTCAGCAGGAGTCCTGACTCTGATCACTAAAGATTGCATAGTGCTGATTGAAAAAAATAGGGTGGTTAACTGTGGTAAAATGTCATGGTACCTAATACTCCCCAGTTTCCAAATGACTCATCCATCCCCTTTCCTCCCCAATATAAATAAAAATAATATTGTGTTTTCAATGTATGAAATTACTAATAACTAATTGCTAATGCACTATAATGTTAGTGGACCTGGATAAAGAGGATATGTTTCATTTATACAATGTTAAATGTAACTGGTTTTGACCAGGCCATCTGAGAGTGTTCTCTGCGTGTCTATGGCTTGTGCCGGTTATAATATATCTGTTGTTTTACTTGCAGAGAACAGATTGGAAAAATTCTCGACACGTGATATTGCAGCCAACCGTAAAATACGTCAGTGGTTCCTTTTACGCTTGGTAAGTCAATTGAAGAGACAACAACCAGTAAACAACCGTCCT
Source organism: Esox niger (assembly GCA_016801105.1). Classification (NCBI taxonomy): domain Eukaryota; kingdom Metazoa; phylum Chordata; class Actinopteri; order Esociformes; family Esocidae; genus Esox; species Esox niger. The sequence continues at coordinate 60,944 of JACXGJ010002006.1, forward strand.
GTGTTTGTATTTACCCATACTTTCCATTATAGCACTGTGTATCTGAACAAAATCTCTTCCACCGCCAGGCCTTTTGTCAGGGGGAGACTTGGGGGCAAAACTGTCTGGTCTCAGTTTGATACTGTTATTTTACACAGAAGGGGAGTCAACAGGGTTTCTTCTGAGGGCATATTCTGTCTACAGTACATCATATGAGCACACGGGGCAGGGGAGTCTAGTCTGAAAGTCCTTCAGGCTCTGTGTGTTCCATATACACTGACTGTGCTGATGGTCCCCTCCTTGAACCTGCTTTGCCCATCCTCCCTCCCTACTGCCTCTGTGCTGTCCTGGAGGACCCCACCGTCTGACTGGCTCGGGTCCTGAGTGGCAGGGTAGGCTAGAAGAGAGCAGGGGAAGATCGGAGCCATAGATCAGTCCAGACCAAGAGATGATCAGTGAAGGCAGGCGGACCTGGGTCAGACGCTCCCAGACCCGTTGCTGGAATGAACCTAGGAGTGGGTTGTTGTGTGTTGCTGTGAACTGACTGGTCCAGCCTCCCTTTAAATCGTTATCCCCTGGATTAAACTGCATCCCACTAGTCTACAGATGTCTGTACATGGTCCACACAGCGTTGATCTGTCCACACTCAACTGTGGCATGCTTATCAGTCTGGGCTGTATGCATGCGAGTGATGTAACAGCCTCTGTACCGTTCGTGGGCAGGGATGACTTGCGGCTCCAGTACATTCATATTAATTAAGATGATACGTTGTGGCAACTCACAGGCGAGGAGACATATATAATCACATAGCCTTAGAAAAACAAGCTGTTGGGAAACAGAGCAGACATGTTCTACATGAAAACAAAGGGGACCCTGATTAAAGACACGAGAGCGACAAAAGAGATTCTTGTTCCAATTGCTGTGTGTGGCATTGTGGACCCAGAGGTGGACTTATCTGTTTCTCTCTGGTACTGTACAGCAGGCACTATGGACAGCTCTGCTTCTGTATGATACTGTATAGCAAACCCTATGAACAGCTCTGCTTCTGTATGATACTGTATAATAGAACCTATGGACAGCTCTGCTTCTGTATGATCCTGTATAGTTGGCCCCATGGACAGCTCTGCTTCTGTATGATCCTGTATAGTAGGACCTATGGACAGCTCTGCTTCTGTATGATCCTGTATAGTAGGACCTATTGATAGCTCTGCTTCTGTATGATCCTGTATAATAGAACCTATGGACAGCTCTGCTTCTGTATGATCCTGTATAGTAGGACCTATAGACAGCTCTG
>JACXGJ010002006.1:62316-72866 GCA_016801105.1 Esox niger
ACCTATGGACAGCTCTGCTTCTGTATGATCCTGTATAGTAGGACCTATGGACAGCTCTGCTTCTGTATGATCCTGTATAGTAGGACCTATGGACAGCTCTGCTTCTGTATGATCCTGTATAGTAGGACCTATGGACAGCTCTGCTTCTGTATGATCCTGTATAGTAGGACCTATGGACAGCTCTGCTTCTGTATGATCCTGTATAGTTGGCCCCATGGACAGCTCTGCTTCTGTATGATCCTGTATAGTAAGACATATGGACAGCTCTGCTTCTGCATGATCTTGTTCAGCAGTCGCTATGGACCTTTTGATCGGGACTTTCTCGACTCACATCACATACTGTGATGAAGTGAACTCAACATCCTTCTCAAGACCCTTTGTGACCTTATGGATACCTGTCACACTTAACTCATCATGATAATGTTGGTCCTCATGAACATGTTTGAGCATTAAGTCTATTTCAAAACTCAACTCAATGCAGTTTTCCTCTAGCTTGGGCCTCCACTACATTCTCCAACACTTGGACATTTGAACACCTTGTATTTAACACAATCCTCCTAGAGAAACTCTCTCAGCAAAACATGTTCAGATCCATTGGTCAGTCAATTACTGACTATATAACCACCGGGACACAGCATGTTTAGGTGGTTTAAGCACATTTGGAGACTTCGGCGCTGTAGACCAAACCACGGAGGTGGTTGTTGACCTCTCGACTCTTCCCCTCAAGACCGATGGCTCAGCTGTGAATTTGGCTGAATCGTTAAATGGGCACTTCACCCTGTGGAGACCTTAGGTAGTGTGCATCATGTTTGAGAGATTTTGTAGGGCAGTGAGATATGTTTCACTCATACAGGCAGAATAAGCGCATGAATGTTCTTAGTGTGTCAATCAACAAACACTAGTTCATGTGTATTGAAGGGAGAACAAGATTGTCATGTTTCTTTTGTGTGCAGTGGTGCTTATCCTAGTTCAAGGTTGTCTTAGTTTATTTACGTGATTTTATTATTCGCAGATGAATTTACAAACATACTAGTTGGCAACATTTTTCTGTAATCCAAGACTACACCTTCTGTGGTGCTTGCTCAGGCCCAGTCTGGCCCCTACCACGGCAAAACCAAATACATGTTTTCCTCTTCGGCAGATGGCTAGGTAAACAACTTTACAGATGTGACACAAACCGTTCAACCTCGGTTTCATCAGACCAGAGAATCTTGTTTCTCATGGTCTGAAAGTCTTAAGTACCCTTTGGCAAATAAGGAATCTCGATTGGGATTTCAAGTGTCAAAGCAGTGTCTGAGTAATCTTTTAAATGTGATATTAATGTTGAATTTGTAAAATAGATTTACAAAAAAAATTTAAACCTGTATTGGTTTCTTTGTTGTGGGGTATTGTTTGTGGATCAATGAGGAAAAAAACTATTTGATCCATTTTAGAACAAGTCAAATAAAAAGGAACCAGTCTGAATACTTTCCAATGGCACTGTATATTTTTATTGATGCTGCTACAGTTTTTTTCCACATTAACTGTTTTATTTGCAAGGCTCTGTTAATCTCTCTGACATCTCTGTGTCAGCTAACAATGATGGCTTTACAGTAAGGCGAAGATGGGACCCTAGGCAAGATTGCTCACTACCCTTACTGGAACCAGTCAAGTACAGACAGGGGTTTTCTCGCTCTCGAGAAAATGTTTGCTTTAACCATCAATAATTATGCATATACAGGAGGACAGACGTCATACAAGCAAGAAGCTCTTATGTCTATTCACAAAGAAAAATACCAGTGGAGGACATTCAGTAAATTCAGGTAGACTCATGCCAGGTCCTGAATGGATTCAATTCTTCATGAACACTGTGCTGGGCCTTGTGTCTGAACAGTGGGTTGGTTTTCTACTCTAAAGGAGACTGGGTGATAGCAGAAGGGCCCAAACCTGTGGCATTCATGAGAAACTACAAAAGAGTCAAGTGGTCTCATCTTTACAGAGCTGTGATGAGATTGGTTCTGAAGGCCCACAATCACTTCCACTCAGAAAGATCTACAGTGGGTATTTTAATAACCCGGTTTAAGTAGTAAAATTAGGAAAATCTATATTTCTGATGTCAATTTTGATTACGTTTGGGCATACGGTTATGGTTAGGTTTGACAATTCTTTGCACGTTTCTAACTAGATTTGCATAAAGCCTGGGAGGGATATGGTCCTGCTCTTCTTGACAGATTTGCTCCAAGTTATTCAGGTTGGTTGGACGACACTTGTGTATCAGCACTTTGGGTCACTGCAGATTATTCACTTATTTGTTTTTGGCCAAATGCTTGGGATCATTGTCATGCTGAATTACACTTAAGCAGAATATTTTTCATAAAAAATATTTTAATAAAATGTAAGAAATGTAAACCGGAAAACACTATTCTGTTTATAGTCCCATAATCTATAACCATATCTATATCCAACTAGTTGCGCTGCTGGTCCTGGGGTCTCTTCCTAAGTCTAGTGGACTAGGTTGAGTGTGTGATATTTGGTGGTCACGTGTACATGGCCCATCACTTAGCAATGCTAATGTCTCCAGGCAGCCTGTCACATAAATCCGAGAGCCTGTCCGCAGTCCTGGTAGTTTTGATGGTTCCTGCCTGCATTCGACCATGACACCGCTCCAGCTGGCGGCAGCCCAGTTTCGAGCTCACCTAGTCTCCACCGGTGGGCCAATAATGCATACCACAGCCTCTCTGATTGGGCTGGTAGAAATTAGTTTGGTGATAGAGGAGAAGATGTGTGAGGCAGGGAAGAAGATTTGGGATTGGGTTGGGTAGACAATCTCTCCATTGATAGAAAGAATGACAGGTTGCCCTGAGGATAGGCCTGATTTTTCAAGTCTAGTTGGCAGCAAGCATCTGAGTCCTCCACTGAACTAATCTCATGTTCTTTGGCCTGAACAGACTGACTGAGGCAGCCGGGGAGTCTTCTATTTAGTCAGAACCGCAGCCAGACAGAAGTGTGTATGTGTGCTCACAAAAAAACGTGTGGAGAAAAACTTGGAAAATAACGAAATCCAACATAAAGGAAAACAACAGAAAGGAAAATAAGGAAATCCAAAAGGACTTAAAAAAACATTCTAATGGGAAATAACAACAGATGTTTGTATGGTTATAAAAGTATTGTAACATATTCGTGCAATGCTCGTCTAGAAGGCATTTTAAAGGATTTAAAAGAAACATTTGATTTTCAAGCAGCACCGAATTGGTCATGGCGATACATTATTTCTCCCAGAATGTCCTCATAGCTTACCTTTAGAGCGGCAGAAAAGCTTGTGGGCATAGTACAGAAAAACATTGAACATCCTTGTGTTACAGAGACTTTACTGCTTATGAAGTGTATGCATAAAACAAATTATGGAATCCAAAATTCAAATGGTCTAACATTCAAAAACCACAGTGGACAAAACTCATGTACAAACAGCCTGACAATGAAAAGCAACTGGTTCAACTTTGCATGCTTAAACCAGCAGTGCTGAAGAACTTACATGATGATATGGTTCCGGGTCAGAGCAGATGAAGCGATCCATCTCAGTCAAGGAAAGATTCTATTGACCTTTCACGCAACGTTAAGTAAAAGACTGTGTACAGATAATGTGCATGTACTGTGTTCAAGGGAATGCACCTTGCGCTGGTTGATCCCTTCATATGTGTTTCACAAGCATACTCAAGTAATAACATACCAGGAAAATACATTGCAGGGAAGATTATTTTCTTCTCTCAGCTATCTTGCCAAGCTTCACCACCAGCAAGGCATAGAGTTAGAAAACAACCTTTTTTAGAGACACACCACAGGGATCTCCCACGCTTGAACTAAGCAAAACTATCTTAACTATGGACAGACACGCTTATAGACGTCAAGTGCGCTAGAAAGTGGGGGAGGTGTAATGTGCACAAAAATATGACAAAAACATATTTTTAAATCAAAGGTTATCTGATCACAATTTTTTTCTTATTATATACTTTAGCTTTAGTTTGTGTGTCAGCTGGGTCACCTCAAATTTAATCTGAGACTGACAACACAAAATAAATGGAAGTCCTTACTCAAGTGTGCCCTAACATACATTGATTCCTGACTGTCAATAATGAAGAATCGTCTCAAAGAACGCATTCTCGTTGAGGTTTGAACTTCTTAAAAACCTGGTGGGCCATAACTACCAAAGGACACAAATAAGAAAATAAATACAATTGGATCATATAAAACTGGAAGAAAAGTATCTAAAATGTATAACATAAAAAATTCTGACTTGATTTTTAACCTATACCAACTCCTACAAAATATATACTATAGTTATTAACCACATAATTTTAATTTCCTGTTATTGCAGGATTCTTTCCCTGCTGTAGCAAACTAGTTCAAATTTTGTTCCAACATCTATACGTACATATTAAAATGATATGTTACTACTTTTCTGTGAGGTAAATGAGGACAACTATGATGTATCGTCAGTGATGTGAAAGAGTGGGAAATCAGATCAAGTCATCAAGGATGGAATGCTGAGATGCTTTGATTATCCTTGTGGCGACAGTTGTACTTTGAGTCAGCTGTACAGAAATGAGTGTGTGTGGGTGTGTGTGTATGTCTGCATGAGGATGTTTGCCTGTGTGTGTTTGGCAATGTTCCCTGACAGTGTTGTTTCACACACACTCCTGGAGAATGTCTGGCGTAATGACTACCTCTGCCCCTGTCCATGTCACTGACTCCATCACATGCTGACTCCACAGGGTCCCATGTTTACTGTCTTCATGCTACATCAGTTCAGTTCAACTGCATTCTGTGTCCACTGCAGGAGAGCCCACTCAGAGCATTTCAGAATCTGAATAAAAGCAAAGGAATTGGTATGAATTGACTAGTCATTGTGCTGCAAACATAAAAATATGTAATCCAACTCTACAGTTCCAACAGTCAAATCCAATACTCTATAATCTGATAACATGTCCACACAGGATGTTTCCTGGTACTGGAATGCATAACCTGAACCAGTGACTCTAAAAATATATGAATTTGACAACCACACTACTTTTGCTGTATGTTACTCTCAAAATAGGGCTATCATTGAATTACATTGTTTTAGATCCATTAAAGGGTAAAGATTTTTGGGTCGCCTGAAGCAGAAAAAACAGTACAGTGCCACTAAGTTAATCTTGTTAAAGCAAGATAATATCTTGGGTGTTGCTTTAATATAAAACAGAGCCACACATTAAAACAATGTAAACACATGAATTTCTCAGAGACGGGGAATGGGGAAAGCTGGATTAGGCATGAGAAATCACAAGGACATCTTTCCAAATGATGTCAAACTGCTAGCAGGATACGAACCGGCTTTGTAACCATTTACACCTACACCTACATTCTACCACAAATTGGTTGTTACCAAGGGCCAGGTACAGTAAACACCACAATAATTTTCACTGTGAAACATATGGATAGTGACCCAAAGTCGAGATATTATGTTCCAGACTTTTGAAGGATAAGAAAACACTCATTAAAGCTGAAAATCATTTTTTCATTGGATTTATAGAACTCCAGCTACAGTGTAATGTCTTGCTAATATCATACATGTTCTAGACTTTGATGTGCAATGTTTGGTACACATTTTTCAATTTTGCAAAATCTCTATGAGGGTTGGGATTTCACTAAGTATTTATGATGTAAATTACATATTGAGGGGAAAGATGCAGTATTTTACTTGGACACTTGTTTATCTTATTCTGTCAAATGCAGAAGCATAAATCAATGCATCCTGAAAATGAATGCCTTACATTGCTTGAAATAATACACAAACACCAAATATAAGTTACTGAGGTTTTAGAGTAGCAATTTAATATACTAACACCATTTTTATTACAGCTGTTAATCACATGTAACCACACATCTCATTTTGTTGATGTTATATAGATGTCCAGAAATGTTTAATATAGAATTATTGTAGATAAACCTTTTCTTCTCCACAGATTAAATTAACCATTTAATCAAAAGCCCCTCAGTCATCAGGACAAGCATTACATGGAAATGGCACTTTATCTGCAAATTTGCTAGCTCGCGAACTCATTAGTTAGTAGACGATCTCAGACATATATAAACTATAATAAATGGCTGCTGCTAATGCAGATTATAAAGATTGTAAGATCACATTTTGTATCGTATATTTCGTAAAGTTGTGCAGCACTACCTTCTTTCTTTATTGCTAGGCTAGTCTGGTGCGATCCTGACGTCTCAGTTGCATAGAGTACCACGGACCGACGCCCTGTGTTTTCACTGGAAGGGAGGGGGAGCAGTACGGGACAGGAGCAGGCAGACTTCAAGAGTCAAAACCATTTTACCGAGAAGGGGGGACTCAAAGATATTGGAACAGGTTTCCATAGAGAATAACAACTGAAGTAGAAAATTATACTACTATTCAATAAACTTAAATATTAATATATTATAGCAGATACTACTGGCAACTGGGGCAGTGAGAAATTTTTTGTAGGGTGGAAGCTGCCACCCCTTGTCACCTCTTGCCACCCCAGTGGTTTCGGCAATTGCGCAACATAACTAGCTTCGGAGCTATTTGTGTTAAATATAATGGCAATCTCTGTCTCAATCCCGTGTCTCGATATATATTTGTACAACATTGTTGTGAAAACCTTCCAACTTAGAGTTGATGTGAAATCAGCACAACTTAACTATTTTCCAATAGTTAAATTGAGCTGATTTCACAACAAATCTCTATAAAGAGAATTGTTTTTGATATACACATTGGTGAGTTTAATTCTGTGTATTTATGGATCGTTGTTCACATTTGTGACATGCTGTGAATACAAACATTGAAGCAGTTTTCGCAAACATTGCGGCACTATTCTCCATACCTCTGCCACCCTTGGTCATATCAATTTGTGCAATTTCTATCGCCCACTGAGCCAGTTACACTTGAGCGATGAAGTAAAAATCCAGCATGGATGTCCCTGCCTTCCCCCAACTTTGTCTTTGAGTCAATGGATATAAGCGAGGCAGTAAAGAACAGGTCCAATTTAATAGAGATGTCTTAGCTTGTAAGTAAGGAATTGAACCTGTCGCAGGGACCTCTAGCCTAGACCAATGTTTCACTGCCAGGGGTATTACAAACAGATGAGACACCACCCACTGAGCAAAATAAGTAGTAAAACCTCTTTTCCACATCCATTAAACGTCTTGTCAACCACAAAGACGTATTTTCTAAGTTTTTTCAACATCTATTTAAAGTCCTTTAAATCAGTGGGAAGAGACCATAGGCGTACTGATAAAATGCACATGAGGAGGTACTTCAGGGGTATTAAGAGCAAGGTAACATTTAATGGGATGTACACTGTAATAGACAACCCGACTTGAGGAGAGAGAGAAAAGGAAGAAAGCCCTTTATGCTTTTCTTCCTTGGGATGGCTGCTCTGGGCGCCACCAGTTTCGAAAACCCGAGCGCACCCACTTGGGACTCGGCTCTGGCTCTGCACACTGTATTTTAGGTCACATTTAGCTGAGGCAAGGATAATGATTGAATACAGGATGTGCGCACACTCACTTGTCTGTGGCCCTTTCAGCCATGTGCCACCTCGTTCATTGCTCTGCTTGGTCAACTTGGAGCTGGATTGTGCGTCTCCATAATGTGTCGTACCAAGACAGTAGACTGAAAGGGGAGTTTAGGTGGTTTTCATAGCCCTTCTTTGCTGACGGACTGAATGAGGTGTGACGCCTTGTAGGCCCTGCACCAAGTTGCGATGATTTTCAATTAATCCCCGAAGTCTCTCTTGCATTCAGAGTTGGCCAGTCATTGTGGAGGGACCCTAACATAGGCATGTAAGGACACTGGGTGGAAGTCAGTTCAAATTATAGAAACAGGCAGAGACACTGTTTATTTGAATGTGGACAAGAGTGCACAAGGCTCCGCTATGACTCAAGCCTACGTCGCATGCAGGGATCTTCGTCATGGTCTTCGTGACAGTCTTTACCCCAGCCTGCGTCTGTGTATGATGTGTTAGGGAGTGAGCACAGGGCTACAGACTTTGGTTTGTGTGTACTCTACTTGCATTGTCTGCAGTGCTAAAATAGACATGGGGGTGACGGCATGGGGAACTGGGAAGGAGGGGTGAGACGTCGGGTCTGTAAGTCTAAAACCTCCCACAGGATGCAGACTATTGTGTCAGGCCCAGGAACACTTTTTGGGCTGGGACCAGATGACAGGATGAAATGGAGGAAAGTGACTGCTGTATGATGGGATGAATTATTTCAATGTGTCCTTTCCTATACTCTTCAGGTTTAGCATATTTACAGCACAGCAGCCTGCATCTCAATGCTGGCTTGCATCTAAATCTAAGTAGCGTTGGTTATGGTTGGTAATGTAAGCATTATCAGCCTACTGCATAACACTTCAAATATATGTGTTTGTGTGCAGGTGTGCTATTAGAAATTACTTTCTTTAAGACAGGCAGGTAGAGTACTTGTAGTTAGTACAGCTAGCGTTGCTAGCTTTTACTCGTTGAAATGTAAGAGATTTTTGAGTGTTGTCAAGTGCTTACTATAACATTAAAACTGTATAGGCTATATAATTCACCACTTCTGGACGGGTTACCTTGCCCAACTCGTGTGAAATCGTGTTATTTTGCCCTGTGGTTCTATGTTTTATGATTTAATTTCCAAGTGATCCATTTATGAAATTAGAAAATTGTGTATAGCATCATAGGTAAATATTCTCATCACTTGAGATCATATTTCATGACATACACTCTAAAATGACAAACATTACCTACATTTTAGAATGACAAATCAGCCCGTTGATGGTAGGCATTATAAAGTATATCAAATGTACTTTGTTGTAATTTTCTCAAAGTACAGAGTTTGCGATTGAGTAATTTCCTCTTTTCTCCAACTACTACAAAATTATTTAATCTCCCTCTTTGTTTACCCACTAGCAGACAGGTTACACATTGCCAGACACTCAGCGTTGACCTAGAAAAGCAGTCTGTACCAAGTTTAACACAAACTCTTTCAAGAGCAAGACCGGACAACACATTGGCCACTGGGAAGGAATAAGGATAACATTGAGAGTATAAACTCATGTTAGATCCTGTACCGGTAATTATAACAAATTAAATCCCTAATTTATAACCAAGGTAAGAGCTAAAATCTCTTGTGATGTGCAGTTCAAGTGTCTCTTTACTGACTTGAGGTACAACAAAAAGGTTGACTGACGTGTTCAATTTAGTCGTTCCTTTGAGTGGGTTCTTCTGTAGGAGGAGATCACTGGCAGGATTCATATGTGTTCCTCCACCTCAGTGCTCCCTGTAAAAGAGGTTTGTTTCATGTGCTCGGAGAAACATAGATGTTTAGAACAGATGATTGGACATTGACTTTATGATACAGTTTGTAGGACCAGAATCAAAAAGTGAACAGAGCTTCTGCAAACTTGACAACAAATTGTTTGTGGAGTTCTGAACAACATGTCCTCATCCTCGCAGCAGTCAAGCAAAAGCAACTGTCATTTTAATCCGGTTCCACTATATACGTAGCAATATAAAATACATATATTTTGAAAAATTATTTTTAATGGCAATTTTTGCTAGTCTCAGGCACATAACAGCAATAAGCCCCACTGTCTCTGTACTTTGTATTTCAACATTAATTTGCTACATAAATTTTGTCTAAACAATTAGTAGTATTACACACTTTTTTAATTGCTGAATATTAAGTTGTAAGCTGAGTGAATGCTGTTAGATTTCGATTTTTAACACCATTTTAATACTAAAACAGTTTATACATTTTACCAGGTTTAGTTTCTTGTAGCTCTCATTGGAAGACTGTCAGCAGCACGATGGTCAGCTCAGAGTACCGCCACTTCCTACTGACCTGAAATTAAGGGGCAACCTCCAACTAGCATCGGGGGAAGTAGAGTTTCCCATTCTAAATGTTATGCCAGGATCTTTTATTTTGAATACATATTATAATCAGCATTTTAGGATATTTCCCTGCCATGTATAGTTGTATGCATTACCACTACTCCTTCCCCCAGTTTCCTCTGACCTTCAACTTATCCACTAACACTGTGTCTCTCCACCCTATAATAATTTCACTATACTTCCTCTCTCCTCTGTCTCACCCTCTTCCTTTTTGCACCCTTTCATTCCCGATGTTTCAGTTCGGATGAAAGAGAATTCTCCTGTTATCGCAACCCATTTATCCACAGCCAGTACTAACATGTTGTCATCATCTATCCCTCTCAGGCAACTGGTCTATATACAAAAAAGACTGAATAGGGGAAGGTTGGTAAGATGGGGAATGTGGAAAGAGAAGGGAAGAGAAGTAGACAGAGGGAGCCAGAGAAAGGGTGAGAGTGAAAGATAAGAGGTTATATGACTGGGATGTCTGGTGTGTCTGTATATAACTCATTGTCGACTGGGATGTCTTGTGTGTCTGTATATAACTCATTGTCGACTGGGATGTCTTGTGTGTCTGTATATAACTCATTGTCGACTGGGATGTCTTGTGTGTCTGTATATAACTCATTGTCGACTGGG